>RJWM01002712.1:42353-124253 GCA_004363535.1 Dasyprocta punctata
GCTGAAAGAGCTGGAAGCTTTGTAAAGTCTTGGCTTGAGGAAGACTTTTAAGTCCAGCCCAAGTGGTTTGTGCACTTTTCACAGGGCTGTGCACTTTTTCACAGAGCCACTGGGCTTGAGGAAGAATGTCTGGATGTCATTGTCTCCATGCAAATGAGTGAATGGCAACTGGCAAGATAAGAAAGAAATCATGACAGTTTTCCAGGACAAAGCCTGTCCCCTTGCTCAGGGTGCCAGTTATGGGTTATTCCCCAACCATGTCTGAGTTCTGTCATGTGTGGCTCCTGGCATCACCCTGATACCCGCGAATGAACAGCAGCCAGAAACACTTCTTGTTGAAGAGCTAACACCAAAGGAACTTCAGATGGTGCCCATCTGGCAATAATTAGCTCTTCTTGGAAGGATGTGATCAAATAGGTTCTGAAACTGAATAATTGATCTAAAGTGATTTATTCATTACTGAGGCAGTGTTAACCCACCAACACTTTCATCATTTTGACACTGGTACAGTTTAGAATATTCATTTATAGTATATCGTATGCTAGAGGAAGGCATAAAATCCCTGTCCTGTAAGTATTTTGGAATGATAATGAGAATAAATCCAGACATTCTCAATGCGGTGATTGAAAATTATGCCAGGCTTTGTCTGTATTCAATGAAACCACAACTATCGGGATGTTGTGAGGATGTGCCATCCTGATAGATAAGTCAGAAGAGTGGCATATATTTGTTTAAACATTTTTGAATGGAACTAAAAATTCTCTGGGCATTTCACCGCCTGCTTGTAGATGGCAGCCTGGGTCCTTACTACAAATGTCTGCTGTAGCATCTGATGAGCTGTGAAGGGATGTCAAGGCTCAGGGACTAGTTCTGTTGCTGTACCCTGAAATTTTGTGGCTTCAGATGACAGTAAGCAATATGTCATGTGATTTCTGTGGTGCAGGAATTTGGAAGAGATTAGGTGGGCAGCTCTCTCTTGGGCCCTGACTGTGGTAAAGATGCTGGTTGGGGCTGCAGTCATCTGATGGCTCGACAGGGGTTAGATGATCCACATCCATGGGCCTCTCCACAGGGCTGCCTGAGTGTCTTTGCAATATCATTGCTGGTTTCTTCCAGAGCTAGTGCTTCAGGAGAACCAGGTAAGCACTCTGGAATTCTGAGACCATCTACAAGAACTTGGCTGTAGAGACCTTGCTCTTGGCATTAGCTGGACTCTAAGAGGTGTGACTCCTCCTCGGCATGATTTGAGGCCGTATTCTGTGTGTGATCGTACGAGCTCTGTGGTTTGTTCAGAAAGACAGTAGAATCATGAGACACATGGCCTCTACATAAAGCCACACAGCAATGCAACAAAATGGTTAGAAGTATTGCTTGATTTAATTTTGGAGTAAGGAGTATGGAAGTCTTTATAATAACCTGGGGTTTTTATAAAGAAATGGAGAGATGAGAACTTATAATAATTTATAACACTTCTGAATTGTAAAGTAAGTTAATTAGGTTAATTATAGTAATTGTAAAATAAGTTAATTAGCTAAGGATGGGTTTCTCACCTCTGTTAAATGAGATCATATATGTAAATATGCTTAATGTTCTTTTATTTGGACATTTTTCTTTAGATTTATTCATGGTGTTGTGTGTTCTTGTAAGATTGCTTTTGCTGTGGTTTGATCCTATTCAGGTTCTAAAGCATGTAGCACACCCTGCCACTACCTGCTTGACTTGGAACCATGCCATTGTCACACCATTCTAACTGGTAAAGGGATTCTGCTTCAGAAGCCAGTGTTGCTAGAGAGTGTGTCATCCTTGGGAGGGTGTCCATAGCCTGTCTTACCTTCTCTGCGTTTCTGTTTTTATATTGACTCCAACTTCTAAAAACCATATATTTAAAAGGAAGATTAAATGAAGATTAAAATCAGCCTTGTTCTGATAGTGTTTATCAATTTCTCAACACCACTAGGAGAGATAGCCTTGTGGTCCAACCAGTTTAGGGAAATCACATGTTCAAAATTCATACTGGTCTCATAGGGCCTGGCTGCACTTGTGATGTCTCACTTTCCTGGGGCCAGAGACTTGAACAGAAAAAGTGGGAGGATTGAGCTTGTGAAATTTAGGTTATCGAATTCCCATGCATACCAGTCAGTGTGCATTTATAGAGACAACCAAAGAGATAGCTGCCCAGACTCAGACAATTATAGGTGCGCCCCTTTTATATAACAGCTGCTGCCCTAAAACTGTCTTGTCAATCAACGTGATCACAGGAATGGGGGAGGGGGAAGCTCTGCTTCAATCCATGGAAAACCCGTTTCTTTTTCTATCTCCTGCCAAGCCAAGATTTCCTTAATCAGATTTTCCCCAAAGAGAGATGTTTGTAGACATTGTGCCTTTGATGTTTTTCTCTAGAAAAACAAAATGGACCCTTTGAAATTTCTGATTCCTATTGTAGAAAGAAAACAGGAAGTATTCAGAAGGTATCTCATTGTATTGTTGCCTTGCCTGGCATTTTCTGTTTGGTCAGTGGTTGATATTTGCTTCATTAATTTATGATCACTGCTAGACGGGAATACCATAGGTATGTTTTGTATAATTTAAGCAGATTTTCATGTGTACTGTAGGAAAACTGAAAGTTGTAAGGGAGAATGTTTCTTAGGGAGAGGGACACAGCATTGGTGCTCTCCTAGTCTGGAAAAGCTACATTCCATAGGCATTGCTTCATTAAACATAATGGTGGAAGAAGATGCTTGTTTTACCTGTTTTGTTGGTAACTATCAATATCTGTTTTCTCTGGGTATTTAAAATATACTTTGAGATAGGCTCTTAATTGTGAATGTACTAATATAGTTATTATTTAGGCAAAGCTGGTGAATTAATTTTCCAACCAAATAGTTGGGGCAAAAGCAGTCAGGTAAGACGATGTATAATTTTTTTTTTTGTGGCACCGGGGATCGAACTGACAGCCTCACACCTGCCAGACAGACGCTTAAGCCACTGAACCAAACTCCCAGCCCTAGTTTTTTGAGACAGGGTCGCACTATGTAGCTCAGGCCAGCCTTGCGCTCGTGCTGTAGCCCAAGCTGGCCTCGAACTCACAACGCTCCACCTACCTCAGCCTCCCGAGTGCTGGGATTAAAGGCGTACACCACCACGCCCGGCTGACGATGTATAATTTTGTATTAAGACTTAAGTCTAGAGTCTAGAGTCAGCAAAATTATACAAAACTGACCTGACTTTAAAATTTGTTTTCATAATTTTATTTTGCAGGATAACGAAGCCATTGACCTTTGCTGATTGTGTTGGAGACGAACTTCCTTTAGGATGGGAAACTGTATATGATAAACAAATTGGAATTTATTATATGGACCACATAAATAGTAAGTGGAATACGATATTTGCATCAGTACACGTGAGTACATTTTCAGGTTGAATCGCAGAGGTGCTAAAACCTTGTTTTGTAAAGCAAAATAATTGGCACTGTTCAATGCAACATTAAACAGGGGTTTCTACATCTAATATGCAGTTTTCGTTAGCTGATTCTCAGTGGATGAAGCAGTTACAGTATATAGCTGTACCTCATCTGAGGAAAACATGAATATGTTTAATGCAGAATTATAATATTTAATATAAGGAATTAACTGCCCAGGTAGTCTGAAACAGAAATACTTTGCATGATAAAAAATTTCATTTTGTCTTGTATGTTTAACATACCAAGCTTTTTGATCTGTGTGTGTGTGTGTGTGTGTGTGTGTGTGTCTGTCTGTCTGTCTGTCTGTCTGCAGGGAGAAGGTGATAGGTCTCTGACCTTACCAGTGTCCTTTTTAGAACTGTGTGGAGCACTGGTTCTCAACCTGGGATGACTTTGCCCCCCAGGGACACTTGATGCTGGAGGCATTCCCCATAGCTGCCTCCTTCCAGTGATGGAGACCAGGGCTGCTGCTAAATGATCAGCAGTTCATAGGATGTGCGCACCACAGAGATTGAGCCAATCCCAAGTGTGGATAGTGCTGAAACCCTTCAGAAGTTGCATCTCATTTTAGACATTTGCTCCACATAGCTTTGTTGGAAAAGCCTGCAGCCCAGGATCCATTCTGGCCCATTTCTCTTGTAACTTGTAAAGCCAACTTGTCCACCCCTCTGCGCCCCCGTTTGCCACTGATGTTCCTTGCTGGCTTGCTCCCTGAATCACAGCAAGCACGTCTGTGCTACCTGCTTTGTTTAGGTTTTAGAGACACAGGAAGTTAAGCCTGACTCTCTACCCTCTAGGGTTTGACATGCCAGAAGTAGGCATGAGCCTAAAAAGCAAATAGTCACCAGGGACTTTCTTGCAGCTGTCAGGAACATAAGGGATGACCTAGCATGTGAGGGATGGCGGATGAACACAGAAGCCCTGGGGTCATACCATCTTCTTCCTTGGAGACCTTCTGGGACTCCAACTCTTGACTGCACAGCTACAAAACTCTTTAAAGCATAGCATCGAAGGAATCACATAGTGAAATTGGAACTATGCAGGTCAATGATTGAACAGAGAGTCCCAGTGTTGATAGCCTTCGAGGTTCCCAAGACTCTCCAGGGCACTGGAACAGTGTGAACCCTGCTGGTTGGCAGCTGCATTGGGTCTCCCAGCTGAATAAACATCAGGAACATCCAGGCAGATACAGAAGTCCTGACTGTCCCATCCCAGGCCCACTGAATCTGAACTCATGAGCTAAGACCAGACTCTGATGTTTGGTTTTTTGTTCTGCTATGTGAGCTTTTAAGGTCTGAGAAGAACGCTAAGAGCCTTAGGTGGCAGTGTACAAGGCTGAGCAGGGGATATTAGGCAGGTGCTTCCAAGGGAAACCTTAGGTTGCAACATATGACGTGTGTGTGTATTAAAATAAAATTAACATAAAATTTACATATCTAAACTTTTTCAGGTAAAATGTACAGATCATAAAATGAACCATTTGAAAGTGAACAGTTCAATAGCATTTCGTGCATTCACAGTTGCTGTACTACCACCACCACTGTCTAGTTCCCAACCACTTTCATCATCCCCAAAAGGAAATTAATTCATCCTTATGAAGCAGTCACTCCTCATTCCCTTCTCCCCAGCTTCTGGTAGTGGTCAGTCTGCTTTCTGTCCCTGAGATCTTGTATGTTCCAGACATTTCATAGGTATAGAATTGTATACTATCTTGCCTTTTGTGTCTTCTTTCCTTCACTGAACGTAATGTTTTCAAGGTTCCTCTGTGTCATAGCAGGTGTCAGTGCTTCCTTTTTATGGCCTGATAAGCTCTCCTTCCGTAGATGAAGCGAATGCTACTGAGGATATAAAGACAATTGAGGGTGTAGCCCTGCTATCTAGGGCTTGTAGTAGTTTATAGAGAAAGCAAAAAACTATAAAAATAGTTATGTGCTGTGTGGCAGGTGGTACGAGTGGCAGTGCTGGAGGGCCAGAGAAGGTTCAAACCAGAAGTCTTTGTAGTGAGTGTTGGAAGGAAGGCAGTGAGCTCCCCAGTGGGCAGAAGAGGACAGAAGCAACATAAAAAAAAGGCAGAGATGAGCAGAGTGAGGGTACCTGGGGCCTTGGGAAGATGATATTTGCAAGGAAAAGGGCAGAAAATAGTGATAAAGCTGGCACATGAGTTTCAGGGCTCCTATCATGCTGGGGCGACTGGACTTTGTGCTATAGGAGAGGTTCCTATGTGAGAGAGTGCAGCAGGTTGGGAAAGGTGATGTTTGTGAGTGTACAGAGAATGGCCATGGTGGCCCAAGACAGGAAACCGGCCAATTGTGGAGGGCAGCCGGGTGGGTCTCATTGCACCAATGGGAGGCAGGAGAGAGGACTTGTTATCAGGCAGGCTTAAATCGAGTGGCAAGAATCACTAATTTTTGATGACCCTTGCAGTAGCCTGGAAGGGGGAAGAACAGGAATTCTTTGTGGACAAGAGTCAGGTTGGGGTCTCAGGGTGACTGAGGAAGGTCCAGATGGTATTGCTTGCTGTGAGTGGGAAGGCAGAAGACCAGCAGCATGTGGTGTCATCGTTTGGTTTCCTTTTGGTTTAGGTACTATACAAGGGCGGCATGTGAGAATGTGAGAGCCTGCAGTAAGAAGGCAGGGTGGGCACAAGGAACCTTGGGTGGAAGGAGATAAGAAACTTAGTGATCAATCTTCGAGAAGGGAAAAGGAGAAGAGGAGCAAGCCACATCAGGGGGACTGTAGCACTTCAGTTATCCTGCAACAAAGAGGGCAATGAGAAGAACATTGTAAATAGACATGAGTTTGATAGGGCCAAACTCAGTTGGGTTTATTTCCTTCAATGCCCATTCTTAAAACAACACTGACATTCCATTTCACTCCAGAAAGAATGACCAAGATTTAAAAATCAACCAATAACAAATGCTGGAGGGGCTGTGGGGAAAAAGGAGCTCTTCTCCACTGTTGGTGGGAGTGTAGACTGGTGCAACCACTGTGGAAGTCAGTGTGGAGATTTCCTCAAGAAGCTAGGATTAGAGATCCCATTCAACCCAGCTATCCCACTTCTGGGCATTTTCCCAGAAGAATTGAAAGCATCATACCACAGTGATATCTGTGCACCCATGTTTATAGCAACCCAATTTGTAATAGCCAAATCTTGGAAACAACCCAAGTGCCCATCAATCAAGGAATGGATAAAAAAGATGTGGTATTTTTATGCAATGGAGTACTACTCAGCTATCAAGAAAGATTGCATCGATACTTTTATAAGTAAATGGACACGACTTGAGACCATACTCATAAGTGAGATAAATCAAACCCACATGTGTAAATACTGTATTGTCTCCCTAGTGTAAGAAACTGAAAAAGTATATATGATCAAAAGTCTACAATAAATACTGTGTAAGGGTAAGAAACTGCTCAAACAGCAAAAATAATTGGGAAAGGGGAAAGGAGGAAAGAAAGAAGGGAAAAGGAAAAAGACATAAATCTGTATATATGTATATGTAAGATAGCTAAAATGACTTTATTGCTGAATGTATTAGTTATTGAGAAAGAACGGTTAATACTCATATGATTAGATCAATTTTACATGTCTATATCTGTCAATCTAAACAACCATGTTGAAGGTAACGATATGCAATATTGCAACCATTGTCAAGTTCCTATCATCTTATGTTGTAAACCTATAATGTGACTGTTTTGGATTTGCCATTGTCATTTGTTTGTCTCTTTTGCTTTTTGTCTTTTCTGTGTTTTTTTCTCTTAAATAAAAAATAAATAAAATAAAATGTGGTCTTTATGCTGTAAAAAATGGCCTCATGTTGTCTTCCCTCCTCCACTGGTTTATTTTGTATCTGTAGTTTTCTTCTTATCTCAACTGTGGATAGATAAATAGGTATTCCTTACGTTAGAAAGTCTCATTATGTAGACTTTTCCATATTGTGTATCCTAGTAGAGAATTCATTTTTATATTGAATAGCAGTGTAACTGTTGGTCAGTCTATAGATTTTGCCCTTAAGTCAACTTGTGTTTTTACCCTTCTCATTTCAGAGCTTACCCAGATTGAGGATCCAAGAGAACAGTGGAGGCGAGAGCAGGAGCGGATGTTGAAGGAATATTTAATTGTAGCCCAGGAGGCTCTCAATGCCAAGAAAGAAATCTACCAGATCAAGCAGCAGCGTTTGGAGCTGGCTCAGGAGGAATACCAGCAGCTGCACACACTCTGTGAGGATGATAGCCGCTCGTATGCCAGCTGTGAGTTAACTTGTCTTTGGTGACTATGCATGACTTTTCATGGTGATCTCTTTGCTAGGTTGTCTGTAAACACCCAAGACAGCTTTTTGAAGGTTCCAGTCACATACTGCTAAGTAACAAATATTTTTCAAGTGTCTCCTTTGTGCCCAGATACTGGGATATGATGGTGACTAAAAGAGGAAAGGTCCTTGCCCTCATGGAGCTTATCTTCAGGACAGATAATAAAAATCAAATAAGCAAATACCATATCAGGTTGTGATATGAAGCAACCTCCTTTCTCATGACTGTCAGTTTTGAAGAGGGCTCCACTCGGAGGTCACTGCAGTTAATACTGTGTGTCTGAGGCAATCTCTTGGGAAACCAACACAATGGGTTTCTCAATTCTGGGCGGGAACTTTCAGGAGTCTGCAGGCCTACCAAGCACCTGCTCCTTGGCAGAGGCCTTTTTTAGGCTTTCTTGGGCAGTATACTGAAGAAGGAGAAATCCAGTAGGAGGAATCTCTGACCTGAAAGTAAGATGGCTGGACCCTACTATTCTCCAAAGGAACCCCACCATAGTTTCAGAGGCTGCCTGAGGTAACCTCCTATTTCATTAGTACTTAGCAGGTGCTCAGGTATGGAGGGAACCAGGTCCTGTCTCAGAACCCAAAGGTTTTTGTTACCTACACAGTCTCTGGTTGAGCCAGCTCCTAACAGAGTGGTCACATTCAGTAGCCCACCACAGACGCCCATGGCTACCACTGCCCTGGGCACTAGTGAGTTCAGAGAGCTGGTACCACTGAGTTTTATTTTATCAAAACATTACATGTATTTGAGATGTGGGGGGACCTACTTATGACATACTGTCATGTTGCCAGGTATTTGGTTTTAATGGTAAAGTTTTGAACATTAAAGATACAATCATGGTTTATTCTGCATTTCAAGTCAGAATGGAATTAAGGCGGGGGGGGACACATGTCTTGTGCTCTTTTTATTGTGGCTGCTGTTGAAGATGAAAAAGCATACAAGCTGTGGACAGTAGTGTAGTTTTGTCTCTGTAATGGGGATTTAAGATACTTCTGTTACCATGTGCCTTGAGGGAATAGAGGTGACTTAGATATAATGATGTGTTATTTCCAAGTCATCTTATCTGTTGGTCTATAGATATATTGGTTCATACTATATATATATATATTTTTTTTTTTTTTTTTTGGTTTTTAAGACTTCTATCAGACGTTGATAGGTCAGATCAGTGCTGAGTTTTAGAGGCTGGTTTCTTCTCTCCAGTTTCTTATAGTGTCTTTCTCTGATTTTGGTTATCAGCCTGATCCTGGCTTCACAGAATGAATTGTGAAGTGTTCCGTCCTCTTTTCTGAGTTTGTGTGTGACTGCTATTAATGGTTTCTTAACTATTTGATAGAACTCACCAGAAAAACCACTGGGACCTGGAGTTCTTTGTGGGAATGTTTTCAACTATAAGTTCAATACTTTTCATAGATATAGGGCTATTCAAGTTTTTAATTTCTTCTTGAATCAGTTTTGATATTTGTATATTTCAAAGAACTTGTCTATTTCATGTAATACAAGAGTCAGAAAACTTTGCTTTAAGGAATAAATAGTTTAGACTTTATGAGACATTTGATCGCAGGCCCAGGTACTCTCAGGCCCTGTTGTTTTTATGTAGAAACAGTCAGAGACAACATGTAAATGGGTGTGTCTGGCTGTGTTCCAGTAAAAGTATAAATACAAGTAACATGCCGGATTTGGCCCTTAGGAAGTTTGCCAAATGGTGATCTGAGCTGTCAAGTCTATAAAGTTCATAGATTCCCTTTGCTATCCTTTTGATGTCTGTAGATTCTGAGGTAATGTCCTCTCTTTCAGATCTGATAACAATAATTGATGTCTTTTTCTCTTTTTAATCAGTCTAGCTAGACTTTTGTCAATTTTATTTATCTTTACAATGAACTCTCTTTGGGGTTTTCCTTTTTCCTCCTATTTCTTGTCTGTTTTCTTCTATGTTTATTTTTGTTCTTTACTATTTCCTTCCATTTGATTTGCCTTGACTTTGTTTTCCCTTTACTAGCTTCCTAAAGTTGAAACTTAGATTACGAATTTTAGACTTTTCTTGTTTTTATTCACATAGCCTTTAAAGGAGTAAATTCCCCTCTTATTTCTCTTTAACTGCATTCTACAAACTTTAATATACTATATTTTCATTTTTATTCATTTCAAAACATTGTCTCATGTCTCTGGTGATTCATTTTTTGACCTATGTGATCTCTAAAAATAAGTCGTTGGGATTTTTTGAAAGATGCCATGTTGTTATTAATTTCCAATTTAATTCCATTTAGTGAAAGACTATACTAAACAAGATTTTGATCTTTTGAAATCCTTTGAGATGACTTTTATAGCTGTATGTAGTCTTGTGGTGATCTCATAGGATCAGAAGCCCATGGACTTGGTGCCTCAAGGTTATACCTAATGGAAGCATTGGCTTGTAACTGGTCCTAAGGTCATATGGTTAGCAGTTTTAAATCTTTCACAAACCTACTTGTCAGAAACAAGGTTAAACCATAAGAAATTGCCATTTTTGTAGTTTAAGAACTGCTGAATATTGGCAGTTTCTTAAGATTCAACTTAATGTTTCTTTCCAGTAGCCCTAAGGTACTTTATCTGTTCCATGGTGGAATTTCATGAGGTTCCTAAGGAGGCTTTCAAGTCAGTCTTTCAAGAATGGAATGGAAGAAGTATGTATCAGAAAAACTTGGCAGGAATTTTCTTGCCACTGTTTGAAAAAAAAAATTCAACCAGGTGAAGGTGTGTACTATGCACTGGCTCCTATCAACGCAGCCAGCACTCCAGCTGTACCAAGCATGGGGATTCTGGACTAAATGGCTTTAAAGATACAAATTTGGAGGCCCTTGGAGTAGTAACCCAGAAGGAGAACAAAGAGAGCTCCAGTGTAGCGCAGAGCCTGTCAGGTAAGGTTGTTCAGTAGGTAGAGACCTGTGGAGCTGGGTTATTCAAGAAGATGCGTTTTCGTGCCCCTTTCCTGACATTTAAGCAGATAAGAAATTAGGCCCAGTCATATTCCTTCCTATACCCCAAGAAATTTTATTAATGACTGGTAAAAAGAAATAGTCAAGATGCTCTTTGAAGTAGCATCTGTTTCTTCATAGAGGAAGAGATGGCTCTGTGGCATTGACATTGTAGTGTGCTTGTCAGATTCTCTTGCTCAAAATCTTGACGTACATATGGTCTGTTATTCCATGTGGGAAGGTTGTCTTGGAGGCCTGAGTGGGGCTTGCCTGTTTTCATGAAAGGGCTGGAGATGCCAGTGGAGCTTCCTGGGGCCTATCAGCTCACCAGGGAAAAAGTCAACTATGAGTGGAATCTAGGAGTTAATCCAAGTGGTTTATCAAGTTGCTGCTGTCCCTAGGGTTTCCACCAGGCTCTTTCAGTCTGCTGTTTAACCTGAACTGCTGATTACAATGAGGAAAACCCTGCTAGTCATGACTCAAATGCATTCTTTCTGACCACAGGGTAAAGTTCAGTACAGTGATCCTGTTGGCTTGAATTGCCATGATCTCACAGATGGCTCATACAGCCATGCCAGAGGGGCTGGGCCCACACTGGGAGCTGCTCGTGACGGTATCCAAGCGCACCTAACTCTAGTCGGCCACATGGGTCTTACAGCACTGAGATCTCTCTCAGTGCCAGCTCGCCTCTCAAACCAGGAGGCATCTCCTTATTCTGGTACTGGGAGCTAAGTATCATCTGGATTTATTTGCCATTACTTCTTTCATTGGCAATAACTTGAAGGGAAAGGAAGTAAATATTCAGTAAGCTAGGGTTTCATATACATTGTTGCGATTGCCACACTGTGAAGCACAAGCTGTGGTCTTTCTTGTTCTCTTAAGAAACTTAGTATCAGAGTGGATAACTTATCTCTTCAAGGTTATATACCCAGTTGGTAAATGATAGAACTTGGATTTGAACCCAGATTTGTTTGCTTGCATCTTTCAGTTCTCTGTATTATTTCTTAGGCTGGTATGAGGGAGCTCAGAAGAGTCATTTGGGCTTCTGAGATACTTGTTGACCCCTGCTGCCATTTCCAAGTTATATCTGAAAATAAAGACCAGTTATATGTTGACAAGTTGTCTGGCAATTATTCAACAATAGCAGGACAAGTGAAGGGCAGAGAACTTTTTATTTCTTCACTTTCTTGTGACTTATGTAGGATCACTAGACAGTCATCAGTTTTTGATAAATATTTATTTAGCACTTGATGTTGACATGTACTAAAGGTTGAGGATATAATTTAAAGACTGACTATAAGGAAAAATGAGGCAATAGTGGAGAACAGAGGAACTAACTGGAAGGACTGGAGTAGGGGAAGTGTGTCTGGCCCACACCCTTCACAGATTTTTCCCTGAGCTATGAAAATCACCGGAATAAAACTCCATTCACTGGAGAGGAAAGATTTTGTGTCAGTGTTGGGCCATCTGGTATCTAAGAATATCCAAGCCTTGACCTTTTTTGTTCCTGACCAAAACAAATTCAGATGCTTTGCTGGATTAGAGCACACATGTCTCCAGGAACCAAGATGCCTACTGTACTTTATTTCCATGAGCCTCTGAGCTCATTGCCTGGTGCCCATTTCTGTTTCACGCTTTGTACATAGAACACTGGGATGAATCTGTTCTACAGTGGACTCATTCTCTCAGCGACACACCCAGTGGTTTTTCTATAGCTCTATTTTGTAGAGTTTTTTCCTACAGTTTTATTTGTTTTATTTATTTATTTATTTATTTGGTACCAGGAATCGGACTCATGACCTCACGTTTGCCAGGCAGGCACTGTGCCACTGAGCTGTATCCCTGGCCTTTCCTACATTTTTAATTGTAACATGTCCTTCTGTTTGCCACCCTTTTAACACTGAATGCATTATTATCTCAGAAACTTTTTCCCAGAGTTATTCCTTCATTCTTGAGAAACTCTGGCCTCTGCCTACATTCAAATGAACTATATCACCATAGATCTTTCAGAAGAAATTGTTGCATGGGGTAGAATTATAGTCTTGAGCCACAGGTTTATGAACTGTGTCAGGCCTGCAGGCTGAATCCTATCCAGTGCGACTGTTCACAGATAAAGTTTTCTTGGAACACAGTCATGCCCATTTACTCCCTTACTGTCTGTGTCAGCTAAAACAGAAGAATCGAGTATTCAAGACAGACTGTATGGCCCAGAGCCAAATATACTTATTATCTGTTCCTTTACTGAAAAGATTTCCAAACCATGGTCTACATGAGTGATTCTCAGCTCTGGCTGTAAGTTCTACTCTTCTGGAGGGCTTTTAAAAAATGACTACTGCCTGGGCTCCATTCTGAGGGATTTTAATTGATTTAATTGGCCTTGGATAAGGCCAGGCATTTTTATTGTTTGGGTCTTTAAAGCTCCCCTAGTGTTTCTAAAGTTAAGATCTACTGGCTTTGACTGTAAATGTCCCGTTTAGCAGCAGGAATATGGCTCTGTTATCCCAGCTCGTAGGAGTCATAAACCAAAAGTTTCTTTGGGTGTTTGGGAGTCAACCTTATCTCCAGTGAGAAAGTGCTGACTCACCCGGGAATCTTGGGTCAGGTGGTGGTGAAGCTTGACCTTATCAGCTATCAGTCCTGCCAACATTCTTTCTGAGGCTGCAAGCCCATCCCACAAAGACTATCTTCTACCCCCGCCTTGCTACAGGGTGTTTCTCATCTGCTGTCTGGGTTAGGATAAGGGCTACTGTCAATCTGATCAGCCTTTTGTTTTCCATCATACAAGCATGTTGGAACAGGCAAGAAAAAAATGGATTATGAAGTATTTTTCACACGTTATTAGTTGGCAAGCCTCAATCATGAAGGCTATAGCAGAGCACGCGTGTTTACTGAGAGATAATTCCTCAGGAGAGCACATTCTGGATACAAATGAATAATGACATAGAATGGATTGAATCACTGCATACTCAGTCTTTTATCTGTAAAGTGGGGAAACAATCATTGTTTCCCTTTCACAAAGATTTTATGAGAATGGATGAAATAAATATGAAAGGCAGCCTATAATAGCAAGGTGTAATAATTTATATTGTCACGGTCCAGCTAAGCTATAACCTTATATCATTTGAAGCAATATTATGTGGTTGAGCAGATTCCTTAAGCTATTTAATAGCTTTGCATACTCAGCTCATCTAGAGTGAAGAGAACTTGGAGGTGGAAGTCTGGTCTTTTTCATAAACTTTGAGATTGGAGACATGCTTACCAGAGGAAGATCTTTTTATAAATGTTGTGGAGTGCATGCTGTTAAAAAGGGGGTCTGGAGTCTTGAGCTATTCCTTGAATTCTATAATTGGTGTAAGTAGTTCTGTTAGACTTACCGGCAGATCTGAGGGACTGAGAATTTTATTTATAAATTGAACTATTCTATTAAAAGTTATGTCAGTGTTCACAACTATTCTTAGCATCAGGAGATAAAATGTATTCACAATCTTATGTACTTGAGTTGCCTTTTCTCTCATCCCAGAGCTAGAGTTTTATAATTTTAGAGACTATAGCAAAAGTAACATGAATGGTATCCATATAAGTAAAACCTGCCCTCTAGGATAATTTCAGCTGTAAATAACAGAAGACTAATTCCCATGGGTTGGATCAAAAGGAAAGTCATTGTCGTGTAACAGTCCTCTGGAGGCTGTGTGGGGTTGTCCACTGATTGCTTTGTAGATGTCCACTGTTGTCTATACCTGCTGTGTGTGTTTCAAGTCTTTGCTAATTTTCCCTGTGAAATTACACAGGAAAAGTTTGGTGATGATGATTTCCAGATATTGTTACTGGTGTTTAACACTGAAGTTAACTTTGTTGAACTTTTGTGGAGGGGTTACTTTCAATTCTTAATAGGAAAGGTCCCAGATGGTAACTGTTGGCTTGTCTCCCTGCTAAGTTGGCAAGTTCAATAGACATTTAAGGGCGGAGTCAGCAAACCCTCATCTCCTTTCCATATAGCCTCCCACCAAAGTGGGAAGGCCTATAAGTTCAGTTCTAGGAGACTTAAGTTCTGGGAATTTAATATAGAGATTTTACGTAATTTTTTTTAGCCTCTTAGGGGTGTTATTTGGGGTGTTGCTTTCATCACTAATCTTAAATGGATCCCATGAGTCAGCCAGGGTTGAAGTTGTAGGATTTAGATGAGAACAAGTGTTCTCATCTAAAAAAGAATTCTGTTGTTTTGTTTTTATTTGGTGTTTTTTTGTTTGTTTGTTTGTTTTTTGTTGTTGTTTTTGGTGGTGCTGGCGATTAAACATGGGCCCTTGGACATGCTAGGCAAGTACTCCACCACTGAGCTACATCTCCAGCCCAAGAATTTTTTCTTTTTTGGTCTTTTTAAGACAGGGTCTTGTTGAGTAGTTCAGGCTGGCCTTGAGCTCACTTTGTAGCCCAGGCTGGTCTCGAACTTCCAATGATCCTCCTGTCTCAGCCTCTCCTGGGTGCTGGGATTACAGGCAAGAATTCTGTTTTAAAAATATTTTATTCTTATCTTTGAGAGATCATGATTCTAAATATAAGAAAATTTGAGATAAGCTGGCAGACATTTAGCTCCTCCAGATATTTATTTCCAGTATATTCAGTTGTTTGAAGTTGTTACTGAATGGGGTTTAAATAGTAGATTTTCCATAGAACTGTTTTTAAAATGGGAGATCTGAACTGCCCAAATTAACTTTGGATGTGGTTCTAATTGAGGTTTTAAATAATCTTGCTGTGTAAGCTACTTGACAGGTTTGAGCCATCCTTTCCAACATAAAGTCAGGGAAGGATTTTGAATTAGTTTCTAGTTGTAGAAACTTAACTGTCTGACACTCAGCCTGAGGCACCCAGATCTTAGGAATAAAAGGAAGTATACGAGCCCTGCAGATGGATCTTCTGAGCAGGTGTGTTAAGGACAGTAACTGGTGGCTGATGATACAACGTGGGGGTGACTCACAGATGAAGACAAGCTAAAGAAGAGAAGTCATATTGTCACAGGGCAAAAGCTCGTGGCTGCAGATGCAGGGGTGGTAGGAATAAGAAACAGCCTCTGGCTGCTCCAGACGCTGAAACATCAGGAAGAGGTCACAGCTCTCAGGGTGGACAGAAGTTGACAGTGTCTGTGGCATATAAATACCTCCGTGGGGCTTCTTCACACCAGGTATTGAGTATTCATACCAATGATGCTGTGTCTGTAAAAAGCATTTACATCATGTGCACTGTCACTGTTGAAGGAAGCCTTGAGCTCTGTGGTGTATTTTAGCTAACCATCCATCAACAAGCTGCTAGAGCAAAAGTGTGAGCAACTCATTTCAGTTTCTGGGGAACAGACTTGAGGGCACAGCCTTCCTCAGGCCTGCTAGAATGGGCAAAGTACTAGATTAAATTGTCCTTTTAATTTTATTCTTAGTTTTTTTCTTTCTAGTGTCAAAAATTATTCATCTGGAGAATAATAAATGTGAAGAAAATAAAGATAAATCATTTGTAATATAAACACAGAGAATAACCATAGTTAAACTTTTGGTTCTACTCTTCAGTGACTTTCATGTTATGGAAAAGTTCATAAAATGGGTTCATACCCCATGTGTTCCTTGTCATAATCACACCTCTCTTCCCTTCTGTTAGTATGTTTTATAGCCCTGATAATGGATTTGTAAGAGAAACAGTTTTGACTTACCTACAGCTATATGTTTTATGTGTAATCATATAGAAAATTTTGATACAAAAAAATCAAACATCAAGCAGATCCGAGATTGGGAAAGGTTAATTATTTAGGAGCTAGCCTCCACTTGTAAATCTGAGACTTAAAATTGTGAGTCAGAAGTTCATTATGTGCATTTATATATTTTAGAAGATCTCTTATAAAATAACATATTTTTCCTTTCATTTAGCCTTCTCTGGATATTCAGCAAATACGAAGTATGACCCACACCAAATTAAAGCAGAAATAGCAAGTCGTCGGGATAGGGTGAGTAAAACTAGTATTTTGACCACTAGAAGTATTGCATATATTTTTATGTCACTTAATCTGGTTCATTTTGTAGACATCAGTGTGTCTAACACTCACATTTTAGTAAAAGTTTCAATTTCACGGATTATTATTGCATTTTGTTTTGCTTTCTGCTTTTTTTCTAATAGAAGAGAAAAAAAGTTTCATTTTAAAGCCAGGCCAGAAGTATCTTAAATGTCTGTGTATGTTTCCTGGGGCTGAACTCACCAGTCATTCAGAAAGAGGTGGTGACATCGGGGCGCAGTCTCCCAGCTCTCCCCGAGGTAGCTGGATGCTGACTGTGACCCTGGGCCATCTGGGCAGCTCCCCTTCTCCTCTGGGTAACCAGTCCTCAGGGCTGTCTTCTGAACAGTGTTTGACTGAAGGACGCTGATGCTCCTTCCCTGGTGTCACTTGGATTCTTCAAGTGTCACCTTGTTTTATCCCCTCAGATCCTTATTTTGGTAGTCTGCAAAGGTGGACATTTGTGTCACATTTTCGACAAAGCACAGGAAGCATCTTGACAGTGAGGCCTCCTCTTCTGGTGTGTTGTTCCCTGGCCAGAGTGTGCTATATACTGTGGTGCTTCTCACATTTTGGCCCAGCTAAGAAAAACACCTAGGGAGTTTTGTAAAAGTGCAGGCTCCCAAGCCCACCCCTTGGCATTGACCTGGGCCTGGAATGGTTCAGAATCCATTCAAAGAAGCTCACCTGGTGGCTGAGTTTCAGATAGTTAGAGACCCTGCTTTTAGAAACAGAGGTTCCTAGGTGAGATCTGTGAGCAGTGAGTAGTGAGTAGAAGGAAAGATGACAAAGCATTTCAGGTTTGCTAATTGTAATGTGTAAGTCCTTACCTAGAAAAAGAACATAGTTACTAGTTCCCCATCTGGGTAGGGAACTGTCAGCCACGGATGGGGGCTTTTTGTATCGATTGTACCAGACTGGTAGTTTTAGACATGTATGATGGAAATTCATGGAAAGAATAGATGATGCATGGGATTACAAACTAAGTAGGATCTTAGATGACAGTACCTGTAACAACTGTACAAATCACTGTTTGCAGCTTGTTTTTGGAAAAAAAAATGCGATTTGTCTTTAGCTTTCCAGATTAAAACGGGAGCTGGCCCAGATGAAGCAAGAGCTACAGTACAAAGAAAAGGGCGTGGAGACCCTGCAAGAGTGAGTTGCCTTGCGTGTATGGATGGGAACATTTTCCTCTTGTCCTGACCTACATGCGTCTGAAAGCTTCATAACCTTTGTATTTGTGCCTTCATTTATGCTCATTATTTGCCAATCCTAAGCATAAGAGCCTCTTTTCCTTGAAAATACCTTTATTCTTTCAAGTGGAAATATTTGAGAAACAAAACCTTTAATTTTTATATTTATGTAGACACATGTGACCATTTACCTTAAATTCAGGGTTTTGTTAGTTTTATTCTCTTAAACTTTTTATTCTAAAATTAAAGTTTAAATTAATTAGACTAAAAGTTTGAATTTAGTTACTCAGTCTCAGTAGCCATATTTAAAGTGCCCAGTAGTCGCATGTGACCTGTGCACATTTTCTCCACCAAGGCACCAGTGACAGTTTGGACCACTTATCTTCTTGTGGGGACCATCCTCTGTGATGGCAAGCAGCATCCCTGACCTCAACCTAATAGCTGCCAGTAGCACCCAACTTTTAGTTGTGACAACTGGTAGTGTTTCGAGCCATTTTAGTGCCCCCAGTTGAGAAGCACCGCATTAGTGGCCCATCAGTGGGCAGCATAGGCAATAGATTTCCATCATTGTAGGAAGTGCTATTGGACAGTCTTGTCTGTGAGTCCTATTCTCATCTTTACAACTAGAACTTTATCCCTACTCAGAGTTTAGGATGATTTTTTTTTACAATTAATGAGCTATAGTAAACCAGCAAGTTCAGTGAGCAAAGGTTGTTATTTTACACATGGTGATAGTGTTGGTCTAAAAGAATTATTTTCTTGCTAACAGGTATCACAAGCTTGTTGACTGGGAGTCCTCTCTTGATTTAGAGTGAAGCACCACTGGCTAGACTTGGGCATGTGCTTCACACTTTCTGTGCCTATTTTTCTCATCTGTAAGTGGTGATTATCTTAGTCTTTTTGAGCCACGGTAAAAAAATAGCATCAGCTGGGTGGCTTAAACAGTAGACATTTATTTTGCAGTTCTGGAGGCTCAAAGTCCAAGAGTGTTCCTAGTGAGAGCCCAGTTCCTGACTTGTAGGTGATCACCTTATCACTGTGTCCTCACATGGCCAAGAGAGAAAGCTCTGATACTTTTCAGGACGTTAATCTCATCAAGGGGATCCTGACCTCATCCAAACTTGATTGTATCCAAAAGGTCCCACCTCTAGATACTGTCATGTTAGTGGGTAGGGCTTCAAGAATCCCGGGGGAAAGAACGACAAACATGCAGTATGTAATGGTGATGATCGTGTTAAATTGTCTAATGGCAGCTCTCGGCCTGGTATCTAGTCAGCCTTCAGCAAAGACAGGAATCCGCATGGTTACCCTGATTGATAAAGGTAGCAGTGTGCCATGATTGCATCCTGGGTACAGACTCAACAGCAGTGTGGAAAACATGACTGCAATATCCCTCTTTGTGGGGAGGTAATAAATGAATGTGTTTGACGAGTGTAATTATGTCAGCCTTATGTAAAGGGTAAGAACTGGGCATGTCAAACCTTTACTTTCTTAATCAGCCAGGATTGGCTTGGCTCAGGATTTCTTTGTATGTCCATTCTTCATTAAGATCATCTAGGCACCAGGGAAGACACAAAAAGAAAGGTGAGCTGGGTCCTGCATAGAGGGGCTTGGCTTTCTCTGGTACTGACCTCCCAGAGCTGTTACAAGGTGATGATTTATTCAGAAACACTGCCATGCCCCCTGCAGGTGGGTTTTGATAAGCCTATTAGCATATTTAGCGTGCTCTGCATTCTTTTAAAGTCATTATCCACTTTTTGCTTTTTCTACTATTACTCAGCAGTGTGTGTGTGTGTTTGTGCACTTTCCTGTGTCATCGATCTACAATATGGGATTCCTTTAATTAGCCCTAGTTTGTACAGCTTTTTATTTTAAGCACACTAATCCACTTTTCCAGAACCAGTGGCTGGCTTTGTTGCTTATTCTGTCCACTTGATACAGTGGGTTCCAGTGAACTGATCCACAGTTTGTTTGTCATTGACCCCCTGTGAACAGTCTGCTCAGCCCCCAAATACTCTGATACCTTGTAGGATGCTTCTGTGTGTATTGTGGCTGTGTCATCCTGTGTCGCTTCTGTTAAAGGGATGGGTAAAGATTTAAGTACAAGGAAGTAGTTTCATTTGCTGGGTCATCAAAAGTTGCCTGTCTAGTTGAATTGGAGGTTGGTTTCCTTCCTTTCTGTCAACATTCCACAGTGCTTGTGGACAATCGCATTGTAATGTGAAGCGTTGTGTATGCTGGCGGTTGCAGTCACATTGTCACTTGCAGAAGCTTTGAGGTAACGAGGCTTCTGGGAGAGTCTGAGGCTGCAAGGCGCCCCTGAGCTTCCCAGGGAAGCCAAGTCCTGTGCTTTCCTGCTGTCTGTGGCTTCTGTATGGGGTCCCTGGGCTCACTACCTGCTCATTTGCCTGGGTTCCATCATTCTGAACTGCTGTGTTACCTTATTTGAAGACAAAGGTTATATTGCAATGTCAGCATAAGACTGAATAAGCAAGGAAAAAATAAAAAAAACATGCTGCTGACTGAGAAAACTGCCTCCCTTGACTTTGCTGGGACATAAGTCTGTGTCTTGGAGTTGTGGTCATCAAGGGTAGGAAAAGGAGGGCTCTGTTTCTCCCAGTGTTTGGGCAGGGCAGCAGGAGCCCACACAACCAGAAGTATAACTTTACTCCCGCAGCCAACATGGAGTATGAATTGTGCTCCTGGAAGAGAGAAGGGCAGTGTTGTTTGTATTTTGTTTCTGCTTTTGTTAGTATGATCCCACGCTTGGGAGCAGTGATTGTAAACTTGCCCCTGGCCAAGGGGAGGTACCTCTTGCCTTCCACAGCTCTTGGGGATGCCCACCCTCCCCTGGGGAGGCCCAGTGACAGGGAAGGTTCTGGACCTGGCCTTGGTCCTGAGGGGCCCACCCGGAGCTGAGCTCAGCGCCAGCCAAGGGGCCAGGCAGCTTCCCCAGCTCAGAGGAGCTGCCCAGGGAGCAAGCCCTCTCTTAGTCTGCACTTTGTCTCATCTCTCTCTGAAGCCAAGTTGTCACTGCCTGTCTACTTTGTTCTGTGACACAGCCTCTCAGGAAGAAGAGAAACATGGGCACTTACACCACTCTTTAAATTCTTTGTAAGTGAAAGACAATCTTGTAGCCTTTCTCTGAGTTTTTAAAAAAATCATTATTTTTCTGGTATCAAAGATTGGGCATTTATGTTTGGATCAAAGCCTGCAAAGTTATAGTATTCATTGAGAAAGTTTGAAAACTCTTTGTAAACATTAAAAACATGATTATCCCACCTCCACTGTGAAATCCTGACCATAAGCTCAGATAGCACATGCTGTTGCACATAAATGTGGAGCTTCTCTGATTTTATTACCAATGGCCATTTAAGGCAGCAGCCCTCGATTTTCCTCCAGAAAACTTTCTGCTGTTCGTGCTTCCCAGAATCTCCAGTGTATTCTTTTCCAGAGCACCTCACCAGGAGTTTGGCTGCTTATAACGTTTTAAACTCAACTTGTTTATCTTGGTGAATTTCCTGGCTAGCAAGGAAATCCATCATTATGCTTGAGTCCAAGTGAAGAAAAAAGAACCTTTTGTATTTTAAAAAATATCTCTGTTTGTTGCTAATATTTGTAGAGGGAAGTTGGCCATGGATGATATATTCTTTAGATTAATGAAAGAATATGTATGTATATATATATTTATATATGCATATATATATTTAGTATATGTATATCATATACTAAACTTTCAGTGATGGAAAATGTCGAATGTAAAGAAAGGTCAAAGATACCAGGATACAGCTCAATGGCACAGTGCCTGCCTGGCATGCGTGAGGTCGCGAGTTCAATTCCCTGTACCAAAATAAAAGACAAGTAAAAGAGTATAATGAAGCTCACCTGTATTCTTCACCCTATCTTAACCACACACTGGCCAGTCTTTGCTCATCTAGTCCCTGTCCCATTCCCTAAGCTCTTAGGCTTTTATTAAAGCAAATCCCCAAATCACATTGAACTGATAAATAGCTTCCCCAAAGCTGTGGACTTCTTCTGAAAACATAATGGTAATCCCCACCCACACTTCCTAGGCATTGCTTCTCCAGTGACTGCCCCAGTTTCTCTGCTCTGTTTGAATCCAGAGTCAGATGAGGCCAACACAGTGTACTTGGTTGATGTGAAGTCCTTTTATCTCTCTTCCTCCTATTTGTTTTCTTGACAACTTATTTGCTGAAGAAAGTAATTTGCTTGTCCTGTAGAGTCTTCCTGATGTTGGCTTTTGCTGTTTGAATTCACAGGTTGTCACCAAACATGATCTTCTGTCCCTCTGTTATTTATGCACACGTGTGTAAATAGTACTAGAGGCTGGTTCTGATTTAAGTTCAATTTCTTTACCTTCTTGTTTTTAAGATTTCGGTAAGAATATTTTGCGGGTGGTAGCGTTATTTCTCCCAGAGAGCACAGAAGCTTTGCCTGTCTTTTTTTCTTTTTTTGTGCTGGGAAGATTCTTGGTGGGTTGGTCAGCCTACTGCTGCCATTTACAGTTTAATATTTTCCTTCAGTCTTTCACCTAATGTGTGTGTGTGTCTTTCAGGATAATTTCCTTAAAGTGGACTTGCTGCATCAAAGGGGACATACTTTTGTCGTATTATTGGATATTGGCAAATTTTTCTCCATAGGTGTTACACCTCTGTGCATTTTGACCACTGCCATGAATGTTCCCATTTTCCATGGCTTTGCCCACAAAATGTGTTGACAAGCTCTTGCTTCTCTGCGTCTCATTGGTGAAATGATAGTATCTCAGTATAGCATCAATATACATTTTTCTTGAGGGTCTCCACAAAAGTCTTCAGAAAATAGGAGCAACATTTATATTATAGAGTCTTCAGAAAAAATTGAGCTTTTCTGGTGAAAGAGCTGCTGGACTCTGTTGCTCTCAACTTTCTGAAGCTTAATTAGAAAAAATAGCTTGATGTGACTTATTACTAGTATCCAGGGGCAAAAGCAAGAACTAAGCTGCATGAAGTGTCTCCTGAATGGGTGGTCCGAAGAATGGGCTGAGCGTACCATTGAGTATGAAGAGATTCCCCTCTGTGTTAGACTGCGTTGTCACGCAGCCTGGAAGCTCATTTAACATGGCTTCACCCTGAGTTTCCCACGCTTACGTGACATTGACGCCTTTTTCTGCCATGACACCTATAATGTCCCTGAGCACTGGCTCAATGACTGGAATGCTGTCCTGACCGCCTTGTTACCACATCCGTTGTTCATGGTGTAATATTTCCACACCTGGCATCTGATCCTTCTCACAGCTTCCACTGTGGCCGCTCTGAGCCGAGCCGCTATTATGACTCACCATGTTCACGTGGTAACTGCAGGGATTCTTCTAAAT
Organism: Dasyprocta punctata; assembly: GCA_004363535.1. NCBI lineage: Eukaryota > Metazoa > Chordata > Mammalia > Rodentia > Dasyproctidae > Dasyprocta > Dasyprocta punctata. The sequence continues at coordinate 65,677 of RJWM01002712.1, forward strand.
GTCTCCTCTGCTTGTGACCCTCCTGTGGCTTTTGTGCTCACTCAGAATACAAACCAGACCCCAGATGAGTTGGCCCTCTGACCCAAGCTCATTTTCTTCTCATTTCATCCTCACGTCTGCCAGGCACTCGGGCACTTTGCTGGCTGTGCAGCATGCTGGGCACATCCTGCCTTTCGCATTGGCACTTGCAGCTCCTGTGGCTACAGTGCTCTGCCCCCCAAATGCATCTCTCCCTTCTACATTTTGCCAAGATCTTTGCTTAACCATCTTATCTAAAAAGGTGCTCCCTGCATCACATACTATCCCCAAACTTGGCTTCATTTTGTTTAAAACCTTGATCGCCGTCTGATCTAATGATTTATTTTTATTGTCCCTATCCTTGACTCAGATTGCACTGCATGATGACAAGGACTTTGCCCTGTTCCTTGTCTCATCCTGGGGACCCAGACAGTTTCTGGCACAGGGCAGGGCTCTATGGGATGAATGGGCGGCAGCCCTGGTGCTATGTATGTGAGCTGGCTGATGTTTCTGCTCTTGCCACTGATAGATGTCACATAGTTTACTTCATTCTTGGGTGCTGGGACCCTTTGAGCAAGGGCAGATCTATCCTTAGCCAAAAGTTTTGCCTGACTACAAGGATCTTAAAAAGGTCTCTATAAATAGGCCTGATTTCCTTGTTAACTATCACTTCCTCCTCCTTTTTTTCCCCTTTTCTTTTCTTTTTTCTTTTTCTTTTTTTTTTTTTTTTGAGGCAGGGTCTTACTAGGTAGTTCAGACTGGCCTTGAACTCACTATGTAAACCAGGCTGGCCTTGAACTAATGGCAATCCTCCTGACTCAGTCTCTCAAGGGCTGGGATTACAGGCTTGTGCCACCATGCCTGGCCCCTAGCATTTCCTTCTCATTTGCATTTTATATTATACTATGTTTTGGTTTCATTTTAAAGAAGTCTTGTTACTTATTACTGCTACTCAAATCACAGAAAGGGGTGTCCACCAAGTGTTCTGGTAGCCTGTTTCTACAAGGGACATCCTTGGCTACTAGATAAGCCTCTTGGCTTCAAGCCTTCTAACTGCACTTGATAGCACATGGAGGCATGGCTACCTATTAGATTTAGTGTTCTCTGTCTCAGGACACGTATAGTTCTTCTGAGGACCCTAGGATTGTCCATGGCTACAACAAGCCTAGGTTAACAGTGTGCCACTAACATAGCACATAAGTCATGGCCCATGCAAAACCCCACGGTGCTCAGGTAACAGCAGAGCACACAGAACTTGATGCGGAAACAAGAAGAGCATTGTTTCCAGTGTGGGACAGGTCCGGTGGTCCACCAGGACCTGCTGTTGAAAGAAATCTGGCAGAAGCTTTTGGAGGTTCACTCGAAGCCCTTGCCAGAGCTGCTGATGTAAAAGGTAGAGGTTGTAACAGAACTTTCCATTCTTCTGGGTTATAGCCTGTGGTATTTGCATGGAATATCTTTAGAGACCTGGCAGCCCTTCTCTCCAAGATGTGGTGTTAAAAGAGTGTTTGGCTGCACTCTTGTTTTTGCTAGTGCGTTTCTCTTGACATCTTCAAATGAACAGCAGGTATAGAAACCTTAAGGCAACAGGAGCAGAGGCCAATGATAAACCTCTCTGGAATGCCCATTTGCCTGCTTGAGGTTCCTCATCTGCAGCTGAATATCTTGCTTCTTTTCTCTCCCACTGTCCATTCACAAATAAACCTTAAAGAGCCTTCTTTACTCTGGAACAGCATTTGACTGGCTGCATGGTAATCTTCAGCTTTGACACAGTGGGTCTCTGAGGCCTTTGACTTTGTTTTTGCTAGCCCAGTGCTGGAGAGGATGAGTGCTGACATGAGGGCACCAGCTGGGAACCCGCCTCTGTCCCTTACTGGCTGTGGGATCTTAAACAATTCACTTAGCCTCCCAGCAGCCAGGTGAAACATGTAGAGGGTGGAAAAGTAAAGACTGTGGGTCTCTGTGCTGAATTCCTTCACGGTGCACCATAATTTAGGTCATTGTTAGCACTGCCTTTTTGTTCTTCCTGAGTATCACTTTTCTGTCATTTTACCTGAAATCTGCAGTCTAAACAGTGACTTGCACTCTTAATTAAAATTTTAAAAAAGCAGAATAAGACAGTTCTTTGGCAGTCACAGATATTACGATTTTCTTTATGAAATGGGACACATTGATATTTTAGAAAATACCAACTCATTGATTACTTTGTCTGAATTTGACCAGAATTCTAGAAGACATTTTTAAAAAGACACAAAACTCTCAAGTAAATGAATTTTGTAGAAGTGAAGAAAGAGGTCTGCCCTTTCGAGTTTTTGATAGATAATAATTGATTGCAATTGATGGCCAGATGTCACAGAGCATGCCTATAATCCCAGCACTCTGGAAGGCTGAGGCAGAAAGATCATAGGTTAAAGTCCTGTTTGGGGCATCTTAATGACTTAGCAAGACCCTGTCTTAAAAAATAAATAAATAAAAAAGGGCTGGGGATCTAATTCAGGGTAAAGGCCCTGGGCTCAATCCCAGTACTGCAAAACACAACACAACAACACAAAAATTGCATTTGAGAAATGCAAGCAGTTTGAATTCTGTGAAACATAACTTACCCTGATTAAAAAAAAAAAAACATCTGGACCCACATTGGCTGATCTGTGGATGGTGACAGATGTCACACTCAAGCAGAAAAGAGCATCACTCTGCCCTGTGATCGTGTGCCATCTTCAGAATGAGGGTTGTGGGCTTGAAGCTCTGCTATGCTAGATATTAACTTGTTACTGGACCACTTGGTTAATTACTCTGAACGTCGACTTCATTATAAAATCCAAGAAGACTATGCTTACTGCATAAGGCTATTTAGGGGGTCGAATGTGGCAACAAGTATGCAGTATGCAACAAGACTGTCACCTAACAGGTGCTATATTGAACCATTTTAGGAATATTTATATAGAATAATAATTATATAACACAGTCAAATAATGTATTTTATATAGTAATGCTTTCTATAGCAGTCGGTAACTATTTGGAAGTAGTAGTGTTTCCAAGGTTGCTAGCTTTGGGATCAAGTTATCTAGTGGATTTTTTTAAAGTCCTCTTTCCCTTTCCTTCCCTGTGCGTGACAACCTGTATAGAACTGGAACATCTACATCAGAGGAAAGGGGAGCTTCGTGGAAGCAGGGGTGGCTACCAATCCCTGCCTGGGCTCCCTGCTTTGCTACTGGGGTCGCTGTTCCAGAGGACCTTTGGGACAGAGACAAACAGTCCTCTGTTCCAATCTCCTGCATCTTCTCCAAGGTCTCATGGCCACTTGCACAGAGCTGAGGTCAACATCCGGTTCCCTGGCACTGAGGTCACTTTTTGGTTTCAAAGCACTCTGCAGTGTTCACTGCTGACCTGATAATGGGCACTACTGGTCTTCTTCCTGGTGGAATCAGGGCCTGTTTTCCTTCAAGTGGCAACCTTTCCCACCCTAGAACCCTGCACCTTATGAGGCTTCTGGCTGTGTTCCTGTTTGCCAGTAGCCCCATTTAGTGTTGTAGCTTCTGAAAGGCACAAGGCAGAATGCAATGCCCAAGTGTAAAATAAGAATGGTCATGGTTAGCCTCCAGTTGTAGCCTCAGCAGCAGTGAATGTTCATGTATCTGTCAATTTGACTAGTGTGCATCTCCAGGCACTTGAAAAATATGTGTCCATTGTAGTAGAATTTCCCTTCCGTGTGTGGGGTCAAAGTCAGATGGCAATGACCTGTTGTAGTTTTCATTCTGATGGAGCCAGTAGAGTTGGTTAGCAAAAAGACTGGTTACTGATTGCTTTCTTTTTAAATTTTTATTTTTATTAGTACACGTTTGCAGTGCATAATGATTACATTCATTTTGTAAGGAGTTGGCACATGCATATAACACGTTTTAATTCTTTTTACATGCTCTTCTCATCCCTTTTCTGCCTGTCTTTTGGTTCTCTTCCCGTTTGCAAAAGATCTATCTCCATTTCCTATTATCTATCTTTTATTTTGCTCTTTATTTACAACTTGGGTTTCTCATTGACTATTAAAGAGTTATCAGACTTCTGGCTTCAGGTTTTGTCTGGAATGACATAGCCCTTTTCTACAGATTTCAACAATTTAGGTGGATTGTAGCTTATGAGAAATAAAGAGATGTGTTGGAAAGCCTTTCATCAAAAGAGAATACAAGACATTATTATGCAAATAAGCCCAGATATTTTTCCTGCAAGAAAAGTTTAGTGGCATCTTAGGCAAAGCTAATGCTTTAAGATGTATGGCCTTTTATTTCTGCTTTGTGTTAGACTCTTCATTCTCCCTAGAGCATCTCATATGGAAACACGCTTGGGTTTGTCCCTGGTTTTATGGTTTCCTACATAATATATCTTGGTGTCTCTGTGATCCCTTCAAGATGAATGACTCACAAAAGACATGTTTTTTTTTTTCTGGGATGGAAGATGCTAGGGTTGGAACCCAGGGCCTCTTGTGTGCTAAGCATGTGCTCTACCACTGAGCTACACCCCCAGCCCAAGGTGAACAACTCTCTACAAGGAACTTCACTCCCAGCCCAAGCTCCTGAACTAGACATAGATCCAAAGAACTTCATCTCTGTTTTTAGCTTTTTCCTTCAATGATTTCATGATAAAATGTTCACCACAGACTCCTTTCTGCTGTGAAATCACTGGGTATTTACAAGTGTAATGATGAGTATCTAATAAAAATACCTGTCTGTGAATAATAATTAGTGTAAGAAAAGGTTTGATCAACAGATCTCCCAGTTCTGTCTGCAGAGAATCATCCACAGCAGGGACCCAGGAGTCTGTAGTTGGCCTGGTGGAGTGGGGCTGGTTTTGAGAGACAAACAAGAGTTTGGAAAATGTGCAAGGGGCTTGTATGCCTGCTGTTGTTATTTTTGCTGTTGGCTTACACTTTTAATAGACACCAAATGGCTAGCTGATACTGTGCTGGGAACTTGTTATATTTTATTGCAAAAGCTCATGATGACCCTCAAGGTGTGACAGAGTTCAAGGTGAGTACCTCAGTCATTTGGATGGACTGCTATGAAGGAGCCAGAGTAGGAATTTACAGAGAGCAGAGGAAAAAGAAAAACCATGCTCATGGCCCAAACTTTAGTTCCTGCTCACTTATTTTGATGTTCTTCATAAAACATTATATAGTAGTTAAAAGTACATGCACCTTCTTATAAAAATGTATAAATAATTTTGCTTTGTAGATGTAGACAGGCAATGTGAGTTGGAAATCTATAAATCTGTCACTATTCCATTATGGAAGTCCACGGGGCCGGCCATGCTGAGATTTAGGCATGACTCCATTCGATGTATGGGTCCGTATAGTGTACCTGCATCTATTCTCTGAGGGCCAGGATTTAGGATCAGTCTTTATGAATATTTTATTGTAGCTGATGGCAATCACCACGATGCTTTCTGGCCCTACAGCCCCATACCAGCCAGGGGGCAGTATTTGTCTTTCTCTTGTTCCAAGGATGCTTAAGTCAAGTCTGGTGCTGAGCTTTGCTGTGAATTGTGAAATGTATGGCAAGGAATTTATTAACGTAATAAGGTACTGGAGTTGGCAGATCGTTTATTTTTTTCTCCCATGAGTAAGTAGATTCTTCATAATCCTGGTAATAACAGTAATCACAAACATTAGCGCCACCTTGGATTTTCTTCTTCAATCTCATGCCCGTCCTGTGGGAGAAGGAATTTTAGTGTCCCTATGTGAGACATAGGAAGGAGGTTGAAAGAAGTGAAGTGCCTGGCTTAGGTTTCCACAGCTAGTGCACGGCAGGACAGGAATGCCACTGCTTCTCATGGTATGCTAGCAGACTCATGTGAGTGCAAAACAAGGCAGATTGGGCTATCAGGTAACGATCCAGATCTTCAGGATAACATGTAGGCAACATATTATAACCAGAACCTGTGTAATGGTGGGTCTGGAACTTGAAAAACAAGCTAGTTGCTCCCCAGGGAAGGAATTCATTGCATTTTTGGACTAGTTTCCCAAGTTCCTTAGCCCCAGGGGCTTCCAAGGCCTGGAACTTAGGTATGGGAGACGTGACAAAGGTCGTGCTCCCGAAGTTGCCTGCTCTTTGAAGGCAGAGCCAAGCCTTGCCCTGTTTGGTGCTCTGCTTCCACCGCCTAGAGCCAGGCCTGTGTATGCATGGGTTGGTTGGAGGGAAGGAGGGATGGAGGGAAGGTAGGAAGGAAGAAGGAAAGAAAGGAAGCAAGTTTGGATGACAGATGTATGGATTGAAGGAAAGGATTGAGGAAGTTGGTTGAGGAGAAGAGATATAAGCATTTCTAGCTTTTGCACAAGGTGCCATTATTGAAAGCTCATTACTTTCTGCTGTTTCTCGTGTACTCTCCTTGCACACAGATCTTGTTCACAGGTTTATGTAATAAACACTGTTGACCACTAACCCAAATGATGCTGGGGTTAAACAAAGAGCATTTGGTGCTCCAGAGAGGGAGTGTGCAATCTAATACGTTGTGCCAGCCAGTGATCTCATTGCTTGCTGCTTGTAGAGGACACGGCCATCCTCTAGTGCAGAGGGTGCTCCTGGAGCGAGGGCGGCGTCTTCTAGCCAAGTGTCAGATTTTTGTATTTACCACAAGGAATGACGATTTCATGAGGGTCTTCACTTTTCTGTGCCAGAACATTGCTTTTAACTCTTTCTTACCTTCTATGAAGCATTTAGGTTTCAGTAGCAGTTGTTTGAAGGAATGTTATCCTGTGAAGAATGATTCTAACTTCCTTTTTAACCAGGATTGACCGGAAGATGTCAAGTGCTCATACCAACTACAAACTAGATGAAGCACAGGCTATAATGAGTGAGCTGCGCACCATCAAGAAAGCCATTTGTACAGGCGAGAAGGAGCGGCGGGACCTGATGCAGGTGAAGTCTGATCTCCCATCTACCCACCTGCCTGTTAGCCTAGCTGATTATCTATTTAAAACTGTTATATAATATTATGCATTTTCATGCTATGCACATACTGTGTTTAAATAAGTGTATTAATTTCCTGGGGCTATTAAACAGAGTATCACAAATGGAGTGGCTTTGAACAACAGAAATTTACTCTCCCAGTTCTGCAGGGCAGAAGTGTAAAATCCAGATGTTGCCATGGCTGCCCCCCCGTGAAGACTCAAGGAGGGCTGCTGTTGATGCTGGTGATTTCTTCCTAGCGTCTTAGCTTCTCTGGCCCCAGGTGTTCTTGGTCTTCCTTGGCGTGTAAACACATCACTTCAATCTCTGCCTCTGTTGTCACGGGGCCTTTTCCCTACTTATCTGTCTCCAGATTTCCTCTTCCCATCAGGGTACTAGGCATTGGATTAGTGCCCACTCATCCAATATGACCTCATTAACTAGATTGCATCTGTGAAGACTTGATTTCCAAATAAGATCGAATTCACAGATTCCAGGGGTCAGGATTTAAGCATCTTTTGGTGGGGGCACAATTAACTTACAAAAATGGGTGATAAAATTCATGTTGCTAATCAAAATGATTCAAAACATCTATGATAAGAAAGGTTGCTACCACCCCATCTTTCCACCTCCCATAACTACTTTTATTCCTTTGTTGAAAAACCTCCCAGTGTTTATGCAGATACAAAAAAAATGTGAATATACACTCAAAGGCCTTCACATAGAGCTAGGACTAGGCTACTGTTATGCTGTAGCTTCCTCATGTGACAATAAAATACTGTACTTCTACCATTATCTGTTCCCAAAGAGTTTCTTTATTCTTTGATATGGTTGCATAATGTTTTACCATGTGGATATATTTGAATTATATAGCTAGCATCACCATAGCTTTGTATTGCTCTATGCTTTTTTTTGCCTCTCAAACCCCTGTGATCTCCATTAGTTTTAGAAAAAGTTGAACTTTTGCACATGGAGACATGCTGGTCTTTCTGTTTGATGCTGGAATGTGTTCATCACTTTCTGTTACAGCATTTATTTTTTTGCTTGATACCTTAAGGGTAGGCATTTGTCTAGATTGTGTAGAATGTAAGACTCAGAGGACATATGAGATAAACTCAGACTTAGAGGCAAAAATGAGACAGAGACACAAATAGCTACTACCTTATTTAGCAGTGCATCCTGAGGTCAAGTCCATGAGGGACTTGTGGAGAATTTCCATAGTGCTCCTTAAAATACAGTTTACCAGGTTTCACCCCAGACCTACTAGGTTAGAATTTCTGGAGGTAAGGCCTAAGAATCTATTTTTAGATGAAGCAGGCGGCATTCAGTGGCAGAGGCAAGGAGGATGTGCCCCCATGGGGTCAATGGGACTCCCAGCTCTGGCCCCTGTGAAGTTACAGCGTGTGGTTCTGGGAGAACCCACCCAGTTGCCTCACTTGGATTCCACATCATAGAGGGAGTAGAGAGAATTTTTGGAGGATCTTTAGGCCTCAGTATCTTCTTTGAGGTCTCAACAGACTCTCCAGCGTTGAGAAGCTCCAGGGAGAGGCATGGGCAAAGTCCAAGCCCATCAAAATCAGTTAAGTTGTTTTGTCTTTCTCATATGAACTTAACATGACCGATCCTTTCCAAGAAGCCTTCGTCTCAATTTCAAGCCAGTTATGTGAGTTCTGCTTACTTGTACATTCCTGATGTGGTGTCTGTAGCAGTGCTGAATGTGAACAGGTTCAAAAGTCTAAAAGAAATGCTAAAAAGTCAGATTTCTCTTGAACTTCCACACAAAGTAGCTCCATGTGCCAGAATACATATTTATTCTAGTTTTTTTTTGCACAATAGCAACATAAGATTACTTTGTAGAATTATTTTTTGCTTAACCACATAGAATTATGCCTAAAAAGTCAGGCGATAAAAATAACGTAAGCATCATCCAATAGCTGTTTTCTTTTTGTGTTGTTTTTTTCTTTATTTTTGGTGCTGGAGATTGAACCTAGGGCCTTGGCACTGAGGTACACCCCCAACCCTTTTCATTTTGTATTTTGAGACGAGGTCTTACAGTAGCTGGTTTCATCTTCAGTAGTTTTTATATAAAAATCCCGCAGAAGCATGCATCTCTCTGACTCATTTACAAACCTAGCATTTTAGATAGGGATGTGCATTTTTTTTCTTCAGGAAACATGAAGGTTTAAAAAACAGTAAAAGTGATACCATAACTTGTCTGTTCTATTCATGTGCTATCGGGAGGATTTAGTTGCTATCTAATTTAAATGAGTAAGAATTTTGTTAAAGGTGCATGCGGTACAAATCATTTATTTTAGATGTAATGAGAATGGGAAGTACGCGTGTGTGTTTGTGTGCATGTGCGCGCGCATGCATGTACATAGAGGGGATAGCTCTCGGGTCATAAAGCTGCAGACCTCAAACCGGAAGGGATGGGAAACATTGCCATCTGTATTGAAAGAGCTTGTCTCCTCTTGCAGAGCCTGGCCAAACTGACGGACAGTTTCAAGAATAGCTGCTCCCTTGGTGACTTCCTCCCTGATTTACCTTCCAATGCCAGTGCACTTGGTGATTCCGGGGCGGCACAGCACTTCTGCGATGCTGGCTCCCAGACTGAAGCCATAGGAGAGGTATGTGCACCCATGTGCCCCAAAGGGAAGGGTTGGTGGTGGTGTATGACCCTCACTCATTCAGTTGAATTTTCCATTTTCACCTCAGATATATGTATTTTGGCTTTTGTGCTATTCAGTTTGAAGAAAAAGAATAGTGTTTCTCACACCCAGCTATTCTTATTCTTCTCAAAGAATTGAATTAAAACTCTGAAGCTTAGAAGAATTTTATCATGCCCCTTTTGGTAACTAGTGAAGCCTTGAGTTAGCCACAAAAAGCAGTGTCAGGAGAATCATCATCTGAGGCCAGGTAATGAATAGTCAAAGATACCATTGTAATATTATGGAGTGAATTTTGAAACTGATTTGTTACCATTTAGAAAGCTGTTTGGAGGACTTTTTTATTTTAGGGCTTATTATGTAAAGATGAGGTATCAAAGGAGTGCACGGTGTCTCCCAAATTTAAAAAAAAGAGAGAGAGAAAGGAGGGAAACTTAAATTGATGGAAAATTCTGGTTTTTAAGTTACTAATATTTAAAAACAATTAGAAAATAGTCTTTCTGAGGGGAGTGTAATGCAAATTATGACTCTTTATGTCCTCAATGTCTTGTTTTCCATTTTACTCTCGTTGTTGTTGAAAGTGTACTTGGACATTTTTGACCAGGCATCTTCTTTGATTTAAAGAATATGATCACCATTTGTAACACAAAGAGAAGAATCTGTAAGTCAAATGTTTGGCATTTTTACCTAAAGATTTTGGAGTGAAGGAAGGAAACAAGTACAGGACTCATTAGATTCTGGGAATGATTCCTTGCTACTTACCATAAGGTTAGAGTTTATAATTTAGTGCTTTTAACTGGTCTGAGAGAAACAGGTAAGATCAGAGGTTCTCAACCGGCTTCGGTAAGCCATTCTAAAAATGTCAGGTGGAGATGGTGGCTGGTCCCGTTATTCTACCTGTGAGTCATCATGGTTTAGGAGTGCCTACCTGGACTGGTTCTGGGTTGGTGGCTGGTACTAGTTTCTTGTTCTGCATGTTACTTTCAGTGTAATCAGTATGAAAATATTTTAGTACAACTACTGGATATTAGTTGTCCATTTCAAGGATAACTCTAAGGCAGTATTCCACAATTCCAGACTTACTGAATCCTTGCTTTCTTTTCTTTTAACTTCGGGTCTTCATGCCTTGTGACCTGGGAAGTTATCCCCTAGCTTCTGCCTCAGGCAGTTAGTCCATTTTCAGCTCTTGGGACTTCTTTATTATAGTCATCCCTTGGGATCTGCTGGATATTGATTTCAGGATCTCCTCAAATACCAGAATTCTTGGGTGTTTGAATTCCTTACATAAAATGCTGTATATTTGCACATAGCCTACATACTTCAATTCATCTTTTGACTACTTATAATACCTAATGCCATGCAAATCATTGTTATATTGTATAGTTTAGGGAAAAATGACAGGAAAAATAAACTCTGTACCTGTTCAGTATGGACAGAGTCACTGTGGGCCTAACTACATTTTGGATTCAGTATAGTGGAACTCACAGATAGGCTGACTGTATTTTGGATCTAATGGAGAATTAGGGAGCATACTGCATTAAATGAGATGAACTTTTTGGCCTTTGTTTCAGCTTACACTAAGTAATTTCATATTTCTTTTAAAAGTTAATTTGTTGTTGCTTTTGGAATTACAGTATGCAGTAGATGAATACACTTCTTCCATTTAAAAATCAGACAACCAAACCAAAAACCCCATACCAACTTTAGGAAAGCAAACATCTTCCCAACCTAACTCCCAACCCTCCCCAGCCAAGGTGGTGACAGAAAATTGTTTAGGATGTTTCCTTCTAGGTCTTGGAAAAATTGAAATTGAAAGTCAAAATAAAAGAATATTGTTCATTCTTGCTGAAAGTTTAAATGGATTTTGTATTTCCGAAAATGTTTTAATATGTGTTTCCCTTCTTTTCTTCTTCTTTTTCTCTTGTGCTCTGGAAAGTTTGTCTTTGATGATAAAACAAGACTTGTAGACCGAGTCAGACTTAATTGGCAGTATGAAGAAGCCCGAAAGAGGTAAGAAGCTTGCTTTTCCAATCTTGTCTTCTGCTCACTTACTTTGTCCCATGGAAAAGGGTTCAGCACAGCTCCAATGTGTGATTGTCCACATATAATTGCAGAGTAATATCTGATGGATTATAAAGTAAAGAGTCTTCATTTGAAGTAGCTTCTTACTGCACATGGCACTTTTAAGTGCACATTTGAATATGAAATTCTCAACATTCCAGACTGTTTTGAAAATGTGATTCAGTATGGATAAAGACTGTTCCAACTTTCTGTATCAGACCAAGTGGTTTAGACCCCTCCACACCCTTCCTCCCTTAACCACCATATCAGGCCCTCAGACCAGCAGAAGCGAAACCATCCTGTCTCTGTATATTTGGCTACTAATGCCATAGGTCAATGCGTAGAGCCACGCATCTTAGTTTAAAAGCTATTTTAGTTGGTATTGGGTCAGCAGGTGCTAGCAGTATATTCTTGATTTTATTTGGGGAGAAGTGCCATCGTTTATGTTGACCTGCACTGTGACTCTTCTGCTACCTCCCTCTCTCCACCTTTATCGGGGCTTCTGAAATCTCTGCTGGCACAGTGTTTCTGGCACAGTATTTTTAGTGCGACGCATTTCTCCTTGGGTGCTCAGGGTCCCCATTTTCAACATTCTAACCCTGCCCTGGCTTTCTTGTCCTCTTTTTTAGAGACTTTATGTTTATTGTGCCTTCTAGAAAGTCTTAAAACCAAATCATTTCACAATATATGCTTCAGAAAAGTTTGAAGCATAGCTTTTACAAAGTTTCCTTAGTCACGTATGAAATTTTATCTGATTATCTTGAGGAAAAAAAGAGCAGAATGCTGGTGGAGTGGGGAAGTCCTTCTTTCTGGATAGTAAGCGGTTGGGCCTACTCAGTATACTCTGTGGTCCAGGGCATCTGGAAATCCACTCTGTTGGCTTTATAAAATGTGTAAAAGTAGAAACAAAAGTGAACCATCTTACTCTGGGCCCAAAAGCAACTTCAACTGCTGCAGGCCCTCAGTGTGCTAGGAGGCATGCATCCAGCTCTTCCTGGATTTTCAGGGTGAACTCGTGGTGGGCTTTCCATCTCCCCCACAGGATGCCACCAAGTTCACTGACCACTACTCGTTCTCCCCGTGACCACATTCTTCATTTCTCATGCATGCCTTCTGTGCAGCTTCTTACTGTCCTCTGCTTGCTCAGGCCTGTTTCTCGGTGGAACTTCAAAGTGTGGGTGCTGGAATCTGCTGTGCTGTATTAAACACAGAAAATAGAGCATAGCTACACTTAGGACTATAATTGTGTCATGTGTTGTTGTGACATTTACCAAACATAGCAAGTGATTTCTTTGTTTTCTAGAACTGGTGTCAGTAACATAGTAAGTAAGCTTCTAAATGTTGGGATAATATATTTTGGGTGAAAAGTTGAGTCTTTAAAAAATATTTGGAAGGAAGTCACTGCATTTCATCATTACTTTTGAACAAAAGTCTTATTTCCAGATCACCAGAAGCTTGTTAGGAAATTCACTGCAGTTAGAGGAGGGTTCTGGCCCCAGCATTTCAACCTTAGTGGTGTCTCAGAATGGTCTTTCTGGTGACCCTGGAGCATTTAAAAATCACCCATGCGATTTAGAGTCAGTCAGGGTTGGCTTGCCCAGGTGCCTCCTGTCCCTTTCCCACTAGTTCAGTACTTCTTGACATGGAGAGCAGGGACTTTAGCCCTAAGGGGACTCGGGCAATGTCCAGAGGCGTGTTTAGTTGTCCCTGCTCTGGCGAAGGTACTAGTGGCATAGGGGAGTCAGAGCCCACAAATGGTCATCAGCTTCCTGTGGTGCATGGGCCAGCCCCACAGCAAGGGCTTACCTGGCCCAGCATGCCAGAAAGTGAGAAGGACCAATGAAAGGCCTGGTCAGGATGAGATTGGCCAACAGGTACCGTAAAAAGTCCAGAAGAGAATGGCTGGAGGTGGGAGGAAGAAGGAAAAGGAAATAAACTTTGGAAAAACTTAACCTCCAAGGGTTTGGCAGCAGAGGAGAAGCAGCTAGCAAAGGATGCTGGGAAGAGAATAGTGACATAGAAGTGCTGGCTAGCAGACCTCTGCCATCCCAAGGTGTCCCTGGTCCCACAGAGCACAGGAGAGCAGATTTTCATAAAGCGTTGATAGATTTTCATAAAGCGTTGGCAGTCCTAAGTCAGCCCCTCCATATCGTTTCTTAAATTGTCCTAGCCTGGGAAAAATGCACAAAAGTGGTGCTTTTCCTGGAATGAAAGGAGGAGGCTAGCCTCAAAGAGAGAATTTCCAGAGGCTGATATTGTGGATGAGGATCATTTAGATGGCGAATCTTAATTTTTGACATTATTCTTTGTTACTTTCAATGAACTTGAAGCTTTCTAGAACCATTCTTGAAATGTTCTTATTAGTGAAGGCCTCAACCAGGTGCTCACAGGTCAGAGTCATTAATTGTAGCCCCTCTAGGTCTGATCCCATAATGTGGTGGCAGTGCACCTCTCCAGTTCCCTTGGAGTCATTCTGTTCTGTCTACAGTCATTCCCAGTGTACTGGCAAGGTATTGGACTTGATACATAACTCATACTATTGTTGGGACGGCCTTATATTCCCAGCAGACATGGTGAAATATAGGGACAGTTAATGGCATCAGGACTCATCTCGTAGGAGATTAGTGATTTCACTAATCACTCTTTCTGAGCATCTTTATAGATTGCCTCTAAATGAAGCTCAGTGCACACATGAGAAGAAAGTGGTGGCAAGCAGTTCTCTGGCAAGTGCTATATCCAGAACGGGTGTGAACACTGCAGTACCCAGGTGATAAGCACCACAGTCAAAGTACCATAGCTTGGAAATCCTGCTATCATGTAGCACATCCCTGGTATCTCTATGAGCATCGCTGGAGGAGGGGTGTCCATGTACAGGGAAACATCACGTACCTCTGCTCACCCACTGAAGCATTAGAAAGAATGAAGAGAATAGTGTATTCTCTAATCATTCAGCCTGAGGCTTGTGATCATCATGTGCTCTTGCTGAGGTGGACTGCCATTATTTTAATGCCACAATTCACTGCTCGGTCTTTCCTTCTGCCACCTCATCCTGGGATGTCAGCCTCCCAGCTCTCATTTCTGAAATCATTCTACTCTGCCAAGTTTAGCTTCCCTATTGTATTAGTCAGGGTTCTCCAGAGAAACAGAACCAGTGGAGAGCGGAGAGTTGATTACAGGAATTGGTTTACGTGATTTTGGAGACTGAGAAGTCTTGCCACCTGCCATATGCAAGCTGAAGACCCAGGAAAGCCAGTAGTGTAATCCAGGCCAAGTCTGAGGGCTGAGTGCCAGTGCTTGGTGATGATGGTGGTGGTGATGGTAGTCGTAAAAATCCCAGAGTCCAAAGGCCCAAAGATCAGGATCTCAGGTATCTGAAGGCTGAAAAGTGGATGTCCCAGATCAAAAAGAGAAAGCAGGTTTGCTCTTCCTCTCTTTGCCTTTTGTTCCAATTAATAGATTAGATGACTCCTACCCACATTGGTGAGGGCTGTTTTTCTTTACTCAGTCTACTGATTCAAATGTTAATTTCTTCCAGAAACATCCTCAGACACACCCACAAACAACGTTTTCCCAGCTATCTGTGCATCCCTTAGTTCAGTCAAATTGACCCAGAAAATTAACCATTGCACCTACCCGCTGCAGGGCCGCCTGTACTTTGCCACTTCTAAAAGATGGAGTTTATGCCTTTATGCATTTTGCAGAAGTTTCTCCTTGGATAGCTAGATTTGGATTGTCTTTAAGAAGTGCAAAGTGGTCAAAATGCAGAGACCTGGACATGTGGAGATTTCATATGTATTCAGATTAGAGGAAATTTATGGAATTTGAACTCGCAATTCCAAATGGCAGAAAATTCTCTGACCAAACTATGACTATCATGGTGGTGGCCAGTTTTGTATTTTCAATTCTGGGTCTTGTGAAATGCACTGTGTCTGCCTTTGCCTTCAGGAACATCCCTTTGGATCTTATGATAGGAGTATTTTCATGTTACTGCTTTAAAATTTTTAGAATTTTTAAAAAGTGAAGTTGGAAGGGCAAGTCTTGAAGCAATCCTGATGACGCAGATGACTCCTTATTTTTAACCTAAGAGCACTTATTCCAGAACTGTTCACAAACTGTAGCTGTTTCCATGGAAACAACTCAGTCCAGATAGGAACAAAACACTTGGTCCATCCAGTTTCGCTGTGCCTTAGTTTCTGTTGCCAGGATTTGTCTTACTGTTCATTGATTGTCAGGAATCAGTGGTGTAATGATTCCAGTTGAATTTGATCAACTTGCTTGATTTTCCTCTTAATTTCTCTAGTGATTTTATATCTTATTTTGAGGACTGGGGGATAGCTATGAGGAATAAAAGAAAAGCTGCTGGGCCTGGTAGCACATGCCTATAATCCCAGCACTCTGGGAGGCTGAGGCAGGAGAATCACAATTTTGAGCTTGGCCTGGAAGCTGGCAATATAGTTCAGTGCAAAGACCCTGAATTCAATCCTTAGTGCTGGGGGAAAAAAAAGGAGGGAGGGAGGAAGGAAGGAAAGAAAAACAAGAGGAAAGCTAAGCTTCTGTTACCACTGCAGCCCTGTTTTCCCCCAGCACTGGGGCAAGATAAGGAATCCTGAAGATGCTGTTCTTTTTTTTAAATGTTAAAAGTTGATCTCTGAAGATGTGCACTTCCTAAGAGGAGATACTGTCAGAGCAAGGAAGCTGAGGGTAGAGTTGGCAATCAGTGTATTGGTGAATCCTTCTCAGATGTTTTAGATTCAGACCTTTCAAATTGTCCGCATGAAGCATTAGTGAGGTGGACAGTGCTTATTAGTGTTTAGCATGGACCAGTCAATTTAGATCTCAGCTGAGACTGTCTTTAATCTTTGCTTTCATTTAAATAGATATTTATAAAAAAACTAAGAGAACGTATAAAAAGTATCAAATCTGTAGCTGTAGATGAGATTTGAAGTTACAAGGCTCTAAGTTGATACAATGACTTGGACTGTGCCATGAATTTCCATCATGATTTGCCACGACTCAGTGGGACCCTGGGTTGCCTGAGGTTCTGTTCACTATTCCAGAAAGCAGAGAGATGCTAGGAACATCAGAAATTGTATGGTAGAATATAGGCTTTTAGGTGCTAATTCAAATAATTTTAGATTACTCTTGATGTGTCTCAAAGTATTTTAATATTAAAAGTTCATTTTTCCTAGAAAAATGCAAATCATTTAAGATTTCTGCATGAATTGTGAGAGTCTTAGTAGTTTCAGCAGCATAAATAGAGATTTCCAATCATAGTTTAATGTGCCTGAGCTGTAACAGAAAAGGTGTTTGGCAAAAATCATAAAGCAAAACAGTTCCTATCTTTAGTCTACATTAGACCTGTTCAGGGAATAAAATTTAGAAATCACATAATAAATGTGATAGAGTGCTTAATTGAGGATTTGCTTTTATTTCTGTACTATCAAAGTATAGGGATATATGTTTTAAAGTTTTTAAAGACATTTGTGAAAGAGTACATAAAAACCATAAACTGTATTACCTATCAAAAAAAGAATCAATAAAGCAGGTAGTTGACTTGTAGAAGAGGAAAAAAGAAAGAAAGAAAAAAAAAACCTTGCCAATTTTAAATGGTTCTCAGTTCCCCTTAAAAATGAAGTTGGAAAAGTTATTTTTTCCTGCAAACTTTAATCATGACCTTGCTTTGCTTCCATGTGTTTAATTTCACTGAAGTGGTGTTTCAAAGAAAAAACATTCTGTTTTTCCTTTGATACCCAGAATTAAAGTGATAGCCCTCAAAGGAATGGGGATTCCAAGCAGCGTATCAGCTGTTTGGCGTGGATATAGAAGAAGGTGCATTCAACCTCAGTGCATCTATGTTTAACCTTAGGCAGGAAGTCTATTTCTTCAAGTAAACCTTCCATACTAAAGATACTCCTTGCAATACCCCACGTCCAGGCTAGCCCCACTGTACACAAGGCATATGGTTTTAAAGGCTCAGCCCTTTTGTGTGTCCTGTGGGGAATGTATGAGCAATCAGTTGTTGAAGAAATCCTTCTAGTGTTTTTGGCTTTCAGGACAGTCAGATAGATGTGCTTCACTTGACCGGGCCGAAGCAGGGCCCAAATATCCACACCCAAAATCTGGATACAAAGAAGGAAACCAGACTTTCCAGTGTATGCTAATATTCTTCTCGATTCATAGATATCCTGAAAATGAACTTGTAATCATGTGCACTGGTGTGACTTTTATTATAAAAAAAAAAGAGCACTATTCTTAACTGCAGAAATGTTTGCATCATGTTCCCCACAATCCAAACAACTTTTCCAGATGGGTTAAAAGGAATCAACTTCATATGGATTTTCTTTCTGGTGGAGAGGTCATCCCTGCCCGTATGTCCTTGCATATTTTTCCTACAAGCTATGGAAGGTTACAGTACATGGTTTAATTTTGTCTGCTAAACTGTTTCTTTTTGCCTGCAGTGGGCAGACCTTTTAAGGATTGCCCTTTGCTTTTCTTCCCCTCCTGTAATTCATTTTTACCCCTCATTCCTTTCTCTGATAATGCGTATTATTCGAGATTTTCTGGGAAAGGGGATGATTATCTGGAACTGGATCTTCTGCCACCCTTAGCAACTTGAATCCTGGTAGACAGAAGCCTACGTAGAGCTAAGAAGCTCAAATGAAGTCTTGGTCTCCTCACATTAACATCTCAGCAAGCTCAGAATCACAGTGGAGCTCAGGGATTAGAGCCTGTATGAGGGCCTGGGTTTGCTTCTCAGCA
Organism: Dasyprocta punctata; assembly: GCA_004363535.1. NCBI lineage: Eukaryota > Metazoa > Chordata > Mammalia > Rodentia > Dasyproctidae > Dasyprocta > Dasyprocta punctata. Next base: position 84,119 of record RJWM01002712.1, read on the forward strand.
CCACAATAAAACAACAAAAGCCTTAGAAAATTCTAAAGGAGTGGTTTTTAAATTCAAAAGTAGCTGTTTGTATTGTATGTATAATAATTAAATCTGGTTACCTTTAGCTGGGATCATGGGATTTCCTATGGATCAGATAAATTGAAGTAGAAAAATAGTGGGTTTTCTTATTGTTTTTCAAGCCTTGATATTCTTTCCCTTTGACTTGTCTTGCTCTCCAGTAGAATGTTCCAGAAATTTCCTTGGGTATAATGCCTGATTTGGCACTAACTTATTTATGGGTCAGCTTCGAGTATATTTTTTTGGTTTCAGTTACATGACCACCATAAACTTTAATTACACTAATTAGACGTAGACAGACGCCTAAGCCCTGTTGGATTTCTAAGCCTAGTCAGTGGCCTCTGTCATTAGTTTTTTCAGTGACATGATTTGGCATCATTTTCCAACACATTTTCAGGAAATTAGTTTTAAGTTAGAAAAAGAACTTGTCTAATAAAGAATCAGAAAAGAACTTGTCTAATAAAGATATTGACACTCAACTAGTTTTTTTATCTTCTTGGAGAACTGGGCTTGAGTAAAATGTGTACACATATGCAATACCTTGTATACCCTTTTCTTTCAATGACTGTGGGTTTTTGGATTAGTTTGGTGCCTGGGGAAGGAGTCTGTCCAATCCTTCTGACAAGCTGATGAGGCCCTGTGTTCATGTCTAGATTAGGCAGAGCCTGATGTGGCACAGAACTGGGCAACAGGTTTTGATGTGTGTGCCAACTTTAGCCAATTGGTGGTATCTGTGTAGAGCACAGTGTTGAGAAGGATTCTGAGGGCTGGACCCAGCAAGCAGAAAGCAGCCTGTTTGTGCCACTCACCCTGGGCACAGGAGGGGGTCGTCCAAGGAACATTCCTGCCCTGTATCTGCCGTTCCCTTTTTAATAAGGATTTTCCCATCCATTCCTAATGCTAATCTGTAAAAACTCCAAGGCCAGTTAGCAACCTCCAGACTGGGTAGGGCTGCAGGTGAGGCATCTTTGAGAGCAGTGGGTGTCAGATTGTGAGTCAGGAGCACCCTCAAGGCATGCCAGACCCCATCTTCAGCCTTTTTTATAGGGCTTAAGCAATAGTACTCCTGTTATAAAGCATGCTATAAAAATACAAGCTATGTCGGTTTCACTTAGTGTACATTTGACACCATTTTAGCACACAAAAAAATGATGCATTCTGTTTGCCAGGCAAACACTTGGGAATTCAGGGCCATCCTCTGTTGGTATACCCTGAGGATTGTGCCAACACCTTTGGTGAGGTTAACTAGTTTGCATCCAGCCTGATTATCTCTTGCCAACATCCATGCTCACAATGTCCCCGCTCATGCTTATACACATTTGCTGCCATGCTGCCCATTGCTTAAGGCAGCTGTTGAGTGCCAGCCCTCTGCAGGGCATTTGGCATTTATACCTGGCTGACGTCTCTGGTGCAAGAAAGTGCACCAGCCTTCAGGGTTGTTCTCTAGAAGCCCAGTTGATGGGTTTCTCTTGTTAGTTTCTCAAGGTGGCCATTAGTGCTTAGGCATAGCCAAGAGGGCAAAAGCCACAAGCATCCCTTGCTTTTGCCTAGAGATTGTGGTGGGGTGGGGACAAACAAGCAACTTCCTCCTGCTCTGGGATGGCCTCACATAGAGAACCAGGAACCCAGAACAGTACAGAATGTGGATGTGTTGAAGACTGCTAGCCCTTTTTGTCAGTTCTTTGAAATATGCACAGTGTAATCGTCTTGAATCTAAGGCTAGGAGAGATTATTGAAAGGAGTTTTACACTGCTTTTTGTTTTTGTTTTTGGTACTGGGAATCAAATTCACAAGCTCACCAGGCAGGCGCTGTGCCGCCGAGCTATACCGCTGGCCCCTTCACTGTTTTTATGACCCATCATTTCCAAATGCTATTAAGGTTGGTGCAATAAAACCACCATATCTTTAACAAAGTGAGTTTACAGAATCAGTGATGGTGCAGAGACTGTATGAAGACTTTTTTTTTCCCAATTCATTGCTGTTCTCCCTCCCTTCTGTCTTGCAGAGTCTCAAATATTCAGCAGCAGCTGGCCCAGCTTGCTAATGAGTCCTGGCCAGGCTTGGCCGAGGCCGACAGAGACCGGCTGCAGCTTATCAAAGAGAAGGAGGCCCTGCTTCAAGAGCTGCAGCTCATCATTCAGCAGCGGAGGTCAGCCGAAGACGTGGCCCGGCTGGAGGAAGAGAAGCGGCGCTTGGAGGAAGAGATCCAGCGAGCACGGGCCACATCGGCACAGGGTGCCACAGAAAGGTGAGCTGGTGTGCCAAGATTCAGAGGGAGGTGGGACACAGGTTCCAGCGAAGAACTAGCTAGAAAAGCTAGATCAGATGATGTATATATGACTTGAGCATGTTCTTGATTATTAAAGGTTGAGTAGCCCTTATCTGAAATGCTTGGGCCCAAAAGTGTTTCCAGTTGTGGAGGTTTTTTTAAAAGTTTGGAATATTTGCAAAGACTTTACTAATCTGAAAATCTAAAATCTGAAAGCACTTTAAAAGTTTGGGATTTGGAATCATTTGAGATTTTGGATTTTAAAATTAGCGATGTTCAACATATACTGAGAGCAGCTACTGCAGTGTCTCTCCTTGCCAAGTAGATGAGGAAACATGTGCTTTCCATGCCACGAGAGGTGCCAGCTGCTCCCCAGGGCTCCTGAGCCTCCTGGCGCCTGATCAGAAGTAGGAGATGATCAAGAAGGGGGAAGGAGTGAGGGAAGACGGGGGTTGTACCACTTATGTGTACCCTTCCTGGCATAGGTGCGCGATGCTTTTGCCTGTGTTTATTTAGGCTTGGTGGCACCAGCAGGAAGATGGGGAGGCAGGTAATGGTCCAGCACTGTTTCCTTGGCGAAGTGACCCCCATAGCATCATGGAAGTCCACCATCTCCAACTTTGATCTCTAGCCAGAGAGGGCTGCTCCTTCTTTTGCAGTAGGAAGTTGGCAGTCTGTTCTGGGTCTGTTTTTGAATCCACCTCTCCTCTGTTGGTCTTGAGACTCTTTCAAGCATAGGGCATGTGAAGCCAGTGTCTTTAGTATTCTTCAATGCCAAGTTGTTCAACGTTTCATCATGTGCCACATCTCCTGGTTTCCATTTGCCGCCTGCAGTCGCGCATGGTGTCGAAGGCTGTGTCTGCTTTCCATATTTAACAGCTATCAGCAGTTATCTGTGGAGCTCTGCCGAGCTTTGGAGAACCCACTCCCCATTTGCTAATATACTGGCTCCCTAAAATCCAGTGCATTAACATGACCATAAGCTGCACCACCATGAGCATTTTCTATCTAGACTTTAAGTCACCTGGATTATTTGGTATATATGGAAGCACTTAGAACTAAGACTTCATTGCACTTTATGACTGCATTTGGTATTTATTGGGCGTCTTTATGCTTGGCTGCCACGAACCCCAGGTACCATGCTGCTGCCCTGTCCATCTGTGTATCAAGTATTTATGATGCACCAGGCATTTCTCCAAGTGCCAGGGATATATTTTCCAAGAAGACAAAAACAGTATAAATTGGCATTTATGACTTTGTCTTATTATTTTTTCTCATTGCTGAGACAAAATACCCAACACCCAGAGTTAAAAGAGGAAAGATTTATGTAGCTCACAGTTTGTAGAGGTTTCAGTCCATAATCAACTGACTCCAAGGCAGGGGTGCACATGGCAGAGGGCATTGCAGAGGAGAACAGTTCATGGCAGGCAGAAGGCAGCAGAGCAGTGAAGTAGCAAACAAGCACCGAGTGACAGTAGCAGTGTTCTTTCTGACCCTTATATTCTATCCAGGCTGCACATTTTAGGGTAAGTAGCACTTGCACCCAGGGTGAGCCTTCCCGTTATCCACACCCAGAACTATGCCAAGCCACTCAGTGGACTAATTTAGTAATCACTCACCCTTGATTCCAACATCACACACTTAATCCCAGCATCACACACCCTAGATCCAGCTAGCTCCCAAAATGCATACATATCGGTGCATCTAGACACAAGTCATAACAGATCTAGATGCTTTTAGAATTGATAGTCATACAACCCAAATCACTTGCAGGGAATTTATAGTTGAATTTCTTTTTATGAAAATGTATTCCCCATACTATATTTCAAATCCACCAATTGACTGTTTTCTTACCTACAGGATTCTGCTTCAGGAAAAAAGAAATTGTCTACTAATGCAGCTGGAAGAAGCTACCCGTTTAACTTCATATCTCCAGTCCCAGTTAAAAAGGTAGATTACTGTAGAAAAGAAAATGATAATTACTATTAGTACGGCGACATATACATGAACTTGAGCTTGGATTTTCTCCTACTGAAACTTGCAATCTGAAGTGACAATAAAACGCAGAATGGAAAAGTGGATACATTATATTTGTAAGAGATCCTGCTAACGTGACTCAAGGAAAACGTGGGAAACCAAATTTGACTTCAGAATAAATAAGTCTAAAATCAAGTTTATCAAAGGATTTTATAATCTAAATAACAGCTTTCAAAGTGTTCATATATACACATGCACATTTTTATTTTGGAGGTTTTTGTAAAAGATGTGAATATTTTTAAGTGCAGTTTCACTACTTACTAACAGCTCACCTTTTCAGGTACTTAGTGTATTGTGAAGCACAGTGTTGAGGCTCTCTTGTGAGTTACTTTCTCAGTTATTCCTTCTAAGAGTATGGAGGTAGGACCTGTTACTACCCCACTCCCCAGAGTGTGAGTGCGAGCCTTGGAGATGTTCCATTAACATGACTAAATATGCTTGACCTGTCTGCCTTTGAGCGAGGACTCCAACTAGGCATGAGTCTGCCATTGCCCTGTGCCCTCTAAAGTCATTGAGAAAAATGCAAGAGTTGCTAGGTCTGCTCAAATGCATGCAATGGTCATAGCTATGCTGGGGTTTGCTCTTCCTACCACGTGTGTTTCTAACACCTGATCTCTCTTCTTTCAGTCTGTCTGCCAGTACCCTGACTGTGTCCTCCGGGAGCAGCCGCGGGTCCCTGGCCTCCAGCCGGGGCTCGCTGGCCTCGAGCCGAGGTTCCCTGAGCTCGGTCAGCTTCACCGACATCTATGGCCTCCCGCAGTATGAGAAGGCCGATGCTGAGTGTGGCCAGCTCCTGCGCTTTGATCTGATTCCCTTCGACACCCTGGGACGCGATGTCCCCTTTGCAGACCCACCCAGCCACTCAGGCTTCCACAAGCAGAGGCGGTCCCTGGACACGCCCCAGTCCCTGGCATCGCTATCTTCCCGCTCCTCCCTGTCTTCTCTGTCACCCCCCAGCTCGCCCTTGGACACGCCTTTCCTCCCAGCTTCACGGGACTCGCCTCTGACACAGTTGGCAGATGGTTTTGAGGTGCCAGGCCTGGGTGCTCTAGACAGACTGCGGGCACAGGCCTCTGCATTGGGGGATGAAGATTTGCAGGGCTCAGCGCCACTTCAGCCACATGGATTCCCTGGGGACAAGGAAGGCCCACGTGAGCGGGGACCTCCAGGGGCCGGAGCCCCTGCCACTGGAAGTAAGTGGTGATGAGACACCCTTTGAAGCAGGGTCTGAAATCCAGGAAGCATATCATGTGCAGTGGCACTGGGGCTGGTAGCTCCTCATGTCCCCAGCGAGCTGGAAGTTTAAAATCATGGACAGGGTTAAGCGGGGACCACGCCTGCTCTAGTCTTTCCTGTCTGTGTCAGGGAAAGATGTTCACCATTGACAAAGTGGTCCTTCCCAGTTAGTTGGCTTGTTTTAAGTGGGTATTTAACTGTTGAAAATGAGGGCAAGAGCTACAGTCTTCCATATTCAGAGGCTGATAAAGAGGTACAAGGCCTCAATGAACTCTGTAGGCTGTATGCCAAGGTGGCACATTCTGTGTGTGCCCGCCTTAGAGAGCAGATGACTCGTGTCTGCTTGTAGCTCAGTGGGAATCTCTGCTTTGTCACTTTAACTTCATCTCTTTATCCTCTGTCCTTGTAGTTTTAAAGATGTAAGTCTGTCAAATGTGGAAATGAAAATAATTACATAATTTCAAAAGACATACCAGTAAGTATCAGTCATTTGTACCACTCCTATGTCTCTGACGGTCTCCACACGGAGAACCCCCTGGCAAGATGAAGCTTTCTCTGTCCAGTTGCTTGAGTTTAGCTCCTCCTAGGTACTAGAGTGCTGTTCCAAAGAATAATGACCCCACAGGCCTTTTCAAGCCAACCTCCAGCAACTTTAATTTTTTAGTCTTTAAACAGGATGAAGAACAATACCTCCCATTTCTGAAGTTCAACCCACTTAATCAACTTGCATTTGCACAGCAAAAATGTTTTAGATATCGCATTTAGGTGAATACTAGACAATTTGTATACCATGGTGGATACCAACCAGGGGTATTTCTGTTCCCTGCCCTGAGGGACATCTGGTAGCATCTGAAGACATTTTTGTTTGTCACAACTGGAGGGGTGATACTACTGTTACTTAGTGGGAAGAGAGAGGTGAGGAACACTGCTAAACATAGTACAATGCATAGTGCAGCCTTCATCATAACAAAGAAAGATTCAGTCCAAAATCTTAGTTGTGCAGAGACTGAGGAGTCCTGTAGGCATACTATTGAGTAGTTATGAAACAAAGGGTAGAAATAGAACTGATATAGAAAACCAGTGTGGTGTAGAGGAAACAGCTTCAGGCTAGCAATCTGGAGACCAGGATTCTGCTCCCTGTCCTTTTGACTGCTAGCCATGTAACCTTGAGCTGTCTCACCTTCCCTGCCCTTAAATAAAGGATGTGTGATTTTTATGGTCTCTTTCACTTGCAACCATTCTGTTACCTGTGATACAGATTGACCAATAGATGGAAAAGTTGATTGATCTTTAGATTGACCTATCTATAAAACAGTAATCTGTTACTATTTACATGTTTAACCAGAGGCCAGGATGTTCTGAAGCTTTCCCGTGGCTTCTTTGACATCTTTGTTATTTTGATGTCTCCCTCTGTATGTTTACAAGTGCACTTTCCTATCCCTAGATACACTGCTTCTGTAATTTCACATATACAGGTAGCTTTCATTCTCTTTGTTCTTTCTAATCACAAGTGCATTGTTCTATGTTCATTCATTTTATTCAAAAATTAAAATGCACAATAAGGACTGAGTTGAGCGTCGATCATTGCTTAAACTTGAAACTTCGCTACTCAGTCTATCTCCCTCTCCTCCTCCTTAGTATACTGTTTCTCTCTAAATGTTGAGATACAAGAGTATCAGTCTGATTGTGCAGAAAATCTACACAAGGCCCAAGGGCCCCTTTGGATGAGGAAAGACAGGGTGGGAGGGAGAAGATCTGATTTAATTTCTGATCCTGGTTCCTTTGGTTTTCCTTTCCACTCTGTGGCAGGCAATGTAGTGTTTCCAACTTCCTAGGCTAAATATTTGCTTAGTCTGTGTTTAGATACTGCCACCTGGTGGTGTATTCCTGCCTGTCACTGTCTGTTGACGAAGTAATTGAGTCACTTAAAGTATCTGCTGTGTGCTCCCAGATATCTGGGTGATAAACCCAAGTTCAGGCATGGGCTCAGAGGGCGCTTCACTCGCTCGGGAACTCCTGAGCCCAGGGTTGTCATGGCTTCATAATGGTGGAATTTGGTGTTCATCTGATTGCCCCCACTGTGTCATTTATCCTTGACCAACGCCATGCAGTTCCATCTACATTTTGAGTCATGCTAGAACCAGCAGTAAATTCTGCTCCAGGCAAATTTTAGTAAGATAAAAATCAGAATTGCCCAAACCCACGAAACAGTGATTTCTTCCACTGTGATTTAAATCAGTCAGAGGGGACAGAAGTCAGGTCAGAGGAGTGGGGCAATAGGCTCTAATTCTGAACATTTTTAGCATTTTTGCTAGTGTTGTCTTCCCTGGATTTTGTAACTCAAATGTGTCACAGTTTGGAAATACTTCCCTATTTTCATCTGCCCATTATTATCTGCTAATCACAATCCATAAAATTCTTGACTTTGTTCATCTATTTATTGATTTTATTATAGTCATACTCTGTTTAAGATTGTTGGCTTAAATTCTGCAGTTTTTTCACTTTGTGCTTTTTTATCTCTTTTCTCATGCGGCTCCACAGAAACTTTCACTGTAAGTGGCCTTGGAATCCTCCTCGTTCCCCTTTTGTGGCTCAGGCTGTGGGCACATCTGTGTGTGGTGAATCCATGATGAGGACGGCTGGGGTGTACTTATCAATTGTCATTATCATTATTATTTCAACAGTAATATTCACAATAGCTACTAAAGTCATGTAAGAACTTTTCTAAAAGCTTTCACTATTTTTCCCTACACGTATTTTTGTTTCCTTCAGAATTTAGTGGCATTCATTATTTTAATGTCAGCCGGAAGCTTTGCCCACAACGTGGCTTTCATTGTATTTCCTTCCTTTCTATCAAGCAGTGTTCATGTCCTTGGGTTTTGCTGTCTGCCTGCCTGCCTGCCTGTCTGTCTGTCTGACTGGCTAGCTGTTTTGAAGAGTGAAAAAGTCAGAGACTTTTTAAAATGAATGTGTAGAAGCCTGTTTATTCCTTGCTTCTTTGGCATTGCTTCGTGTGGTTGCCTCACTGCTTGGAAGCCCAGCGGTGGATGTCTCAGGTACATTCTGTGGGGTGTTCCTTGCCGCCTCACACCCAAGGCAGTTGCTGCTGCTAGTGTCCCAGCAGCTTCTGCTTCCAGTTGCTCTCTGAGTTCAGTGACTTGGCTTGGGATCATGAGTTCTTTGATTTCTCTCCTCTCTTCATGCATTCCCATTGTCAGGAGGAGAGAGGAGTTTGGTCAGGGTTGCACCATCAGATCCAGTTACAAGGAGTGCTTAGGATTGTTACCTAGGGCTGTGTCCTTAAAGGAACTTACTTTTATCTGTCCATCTACCTACCTATCTTTCTGTCTATTTGTGGGTACTGGGGATTGAACTCGGGCCCTTCACACTGAGCTACACTACACCTCTGGCTCTTTTTTAATTTTTTTATTTTGTGATGGTCTCATGAAGTCACTAAGTTGCCCAGACTGGGATCAAATCTGTGATCCTTTGGCCTCAGTCTCCCAAAGTACAGGGTTTATAGGTGTGCATCACCATACCCTTCTCTTAAAGGGATTTCAAGCTAAGAACTTCTCCTGGTGTCAGGAGTGAGAATGAAAACTGTGATTGGTTTCATTTGCTGGAGATTGATGCAACACACTAGAAGATGCCATTTTTAGTTTGGGGTTACGAGTTTGAAATCTTTCACACAGCAATGATGAAGAAAAGAGCTGGACTTAGTTGTCCTGCCCTTCAGGCTGAGAGTTTGTCCAACCAGCCACCCCAGGATGGAGCCAGCCTCTGTCCCTGGTTGACCAGGGCAGTACCAGATATGCTTCCACCCCAGACTTGACATTGCAGACCTTTAGAAGGCTAGCTTTTGTCTCCAGTTGACATAGAGAAATCAAAGACCACAGCCTTGTGTGTGTTTGTTCTGTGTGCTGTTTAATGTATTTGTATTTAATTGGTGTGAATCATTGGTTGGAAACAGTGGTGAATACCTTTGGGTTCAGCATTTCCCTCATCTTAGGAACGTACACATACCAAGATTTTCAATTTGTAGAGCCTGCATTATTAGCAAGAGGCCTCATGTGTCAGAGCAATGTTCAGTTTGGGGCTTCATATTTTATTCTGTATTCTAACCAAGTATACTGCTATAAAACATGGTGTCTGCTGTTTACATAATCATGTTTCACATAGAAAGATTATATGCATAGTTTATAGGTTTTATTGAAAGGATTTTTTATTTACTACTGTGAGAAAAGGGCTAGAAGCAGTGAAACATTAGAAGGCAAAAATTAAGTGATGATCTCTGGCTTTTGATTAAAATAAGCAAGGAAACAAACTGCCTGGGAATAGTACCCCAGGAAGCAATTCTGGAAGGCAGTCCCTCCCCGGGGTGACTGGGGAAGATACCGCACTTAGGGGACGGATAGGTGTGTGCTGCAGCGCCCTCCCTGCAAGCTGCAGGGCTCCAAGGAGCTGTTAGCAGAGGATCAGTCTGGGCTCAACTGGGCCCTCTGATTTAGAAATCATTAAATTTTGTTAGGGTTTCTTTGGATGATTAAACATTTTTTTTTCAATTACAAAAGCAATATGATATATGTTTATTGTACAAATATGGAAAATACCAGACAACATAAAGAAGAGAATAAAACTACCCTTGTGAGAGCACCGTGTTGTTCTTTTGGATATGAGAGTCTTTGTTAAAGTGCCGTATGCTCATTAAGGGGATGAAAAGCAATTTATGAATCCAAGTGTCTTTCTAAAAGCTTTCAGATCGGCCAGCAGCCTATTTTGGCTGTTTTTCAGTATCAGAAACAGTTTGTGCATGGTGTCTTTATGTGTATGTACACATCACAGTGTGTTTCTGGGACACTTCGTGACTTAACAGGGCTCTGCTGGAGAGGTTGTGCCCTCCTGTGCCATCATCTTCTGACCCAGGTGTGGCCCTTATTTGCAGCAGTGACTCTCCGGGAAGACAGTGCCAAGAGACTGGAGAGAAGAGCGCGCCGCGTCTCTGCATGCCTGTCGGATTACTCACTAGCAAGTGACAGTGGGGTATTTGAACCTCTGACTAAAAGGTTAGGAGCTGGTCCTTCTTTCATTATTTGTTTCTACTTATATTTTTCTTACTATATGTTCATTGTGGGATGTTGGTACTGGTACATAAGACATCTTAATTCTTTTCTCATCACTTGCCCTTCCCTTACCCCTCCCTCTATCTTTTGATCCCTTTCCCTTTTCTGAAAGCTCTATCTCATTGTTTCCTGTTATCTATCTTTTCTTTGTGCTTTAATTTATTTGTACGTTGGGTTTCCCATGTAAAAGAGAACATGACATTGAAGCTTGTGTGTCTTATTTCACTTCACATTATGGTCTCAAGGTGCATCCATTTTCCTACAAATGACTCAAAGTTAGCCTTTTTTTTATGGCATCTTCTTACCCCCTTCTCCCTGAGCTGACTTAACGCAGTGTTACTGTTACCCATGAGACGGATCCATACTGAAGCTTTTATATATTGACATTTTACGTATTTAGGAGTATAAAGTATTTTTCTAACTCTTGTCAATTTGGGGAATTTGGGTCTTAGAACCCTGCCAGGAATACTTCTCTGGTTCCTGGGTGGCATTTGCAGGCTAGTTGTCTTTTTGTTCTAGGTTGACTGCTTTCTCTTTGTCCCCGGATATATAGAGCTGAGAAAGGAGGATAGTGTATGTGCAATAGAGACCCTGACTTTTCTAGAAAGGATGTTCCCTAAAAAATTAATTTCCTGCCTGCCTTCTTTCCTGAGTTAGAGAAATAGCCTTGCAGTAATAAAACAAAATAAAAAAAACTTTGGAATTCTGAATTTTTTTTTCCTGAAATGCCTTGAAGCCATTATGTCTTTGTACATTTGTAAAGCTGAGGTATCCCTAAGACATTTCAGTTGTTGCAAACTTTTTTGAAAGCTAATTTTTGAATGTTGCCCGATTTATCACATGGGGTTTTGTAAGGTGTCTGGAGTTGTTTCAGAAATCAAAGCAAAACATAAACAATATAAAGAAGAAACAGTAGTTTGTAGGCAGATACCATGGATCTTGGGGACCTGCCGTGCGTGCACTTGTGGCTGCTTAATGGACACCCTTGTTTACTTCCCGTTGGTGTCACTCCTCTCAGTAAGTGCACAAGCCTCAGTGACTGATGTCCTCTGGAATGACCCCAGGTGCATTTCCCATTGTGTTCAGGAATGAAGATGCTGAGGAGCCTCCTTGTGCAGACTCCTGCGGTAATGACGACCCCCAGATCCATGTGGGATTTCTGTGAGTACCGAGCCCTTTGCCCATTGCGCCTAAAGATGCCCTGTGAATGGGTCCAACCTCGTGGCGCCCACCTCCATGTAAAGGCGAGGGCTTGGAGGGACCCTGTGACCTACGTGCTGCTCCCCTCTCCTCTGTCCAACTTCAGTGGATCTTAAGTGAGGTGACAGGTGGCAGGAAGGAATGACAGAAAACTGGCTCTGTCACCTCATGAAGCTGGGGATTGGGAGTCATAACACAGTGAGTACTGAAAGCCCCAAGCAAGTCCAGCTCTTGGGGACATTTTTTGCCATTTCTGCTGGGAGCCGATTGTGTTGTTTACTGCAGGACAGACAGTAGGCTCCTTCCTCATCCCCAGAGTGGGTCACTTGGTGGTTTGGTTTTTAATTACAGTTCCAGTCTAGGCAGTTATCATAGTGTTCCCAGCAGCAGGGCAGGAGTTTTGGGTCCCTGTGTTTTTCTTTGGCTTACCTGGTTTTTAGGGTTGATGCTCTTGGCCTTGGAGCCAGATGGTTCTTTGCTCCAGGGTCTGTCTTATTTAGTAGCATCCCTGGCCTCCACCTGCAGGATGCCAGGGCAGAACTTTCTCCTCCAGTGTAACAATAAACACTGTCTCCAGATAGTGAGATGTGCCGTGAGGGTAGGCTGGTACAAAATCTCGCTCAGTTAGTGGCCACTGCTGCTGGCCAGTCGGGACTGTTCCATTGCGGAGAATTCATGGTCCATGATCTCAGGGTTTATTTTCTAGGCATGACAGTGCCAGCGAATGTCTCCTTGTGCACGTGCTCCAGCTGAGGAACTTTGCGGGGCTGGTGATGAGAGAAGACTGCAAAATGTAAGCTCCTGGACTGGGGGACAGCTAGCAGTGGCCTCCCTTGGCCCCTTTCCTCCAGACAGTGTGGCACGCCATCTCTCTGCTTGGTGGTTTGGGAAGGGAGAAATCCTTTGGGACCCAGAATTGACAGTAAAACAGGGAATGTTTATCTGAAGTATAAAGGATTCTAAGTTTTTAAAAGAGCCTAGTTGATTATTTGAGGCAGATGAGGTTAACAGCACTGGGTGAGTTCTGTGCTGTGTTGGTACCAAGGAAGTGCCTGTTACTGGCAATATTGGGGCTTAAATTGTCCACCCAGGTCCCCGGGATGGGCAGTGACAGCATAAACCCACTTGGCTCGGTGATCTCAGGATGTGTATTACAAGGCCTCTGACTGGGATCAGGGAGGGATATCCTTAGTTGAAGAGAGAAGCAGAAAACGTGAGTTGGGACACTTGGGAGTCCACTGGTGACCTCGGCCTCAGTAGAGTCATTGCTACTTCTCTCCACTCTGTGGCCCCAGATGGGTGCCTGATGGTGGGTTCCATTTGCCCAGCTAAGTGACAGTCAAGGGTGTGACCCTGCCCCCCACCCCCAGGACTGACTTCCACGAGTCTTTTTAAAGGCTTAGGCCTGTTGTAAGTAGCTTAGGATACACTTTGAGTTCTGACTCACCCCAATGATAACACTGCGGTGGACACAAATGTTTGAGACTCCCTATGTGCTAAGATCTGGACTAGGGATGGACAGAGCAGCAAACATAGCAACACTCTTGTAGGTGACAGGCTGGCAAACTGGCAGGTAGAGCTGGGAGGAGAGGGCCAAGGAGCTCTTGCCACAATATGGTGAGCAGGAAAGCACAGAAGCCCCTGGAGCCTTCAGGACTGACTTTGAAGTCTTCCTCTTGGAGACTGATTCCTCCTCCCTCCCCAGTATGTGGAGGGCAGGTCAGTTAGTCCTTTGGGCTTACTCCTAGCTGACATAGAACTTTTTCTAGTGGATTCTGAATTTGTCCCCATGGGCACACAAAGAGAGCACCACACATGTGTGTGTGTTGGTGACGTGTTGGTGTCATAAGCGAAACCTGCCAATGCTCTTCCTCCTCTCTGCCACCAGCCACATCCGTGTCTATCTGCCTCCACTGGACTCTGGCACTCCCAACACCTACTGCTCCAAGACTCTGGAATTCCAAGCCCCGCTGGTGTTTAATGAAGTGTTCAGAATCCCTGTGCATTCCAGCATGTTGACATTAAAGTCACTTCAGTTATATGTGTGTTCACTGACTTCGCAGATGCAGGAAGAATTGCTGGTATGGTTCTGGCTCGTGCTCCCTCCCTCCTCCCTCCTTTGAGTTTGTCTCCCCTCCCCTCCCTCTCCTTTTCTCTCCTCTTTTTTTCTCTCTCTTCTTGTTCTTTCCCTTCCCTGTTTCTTTCTTTTCTTTTTCTTCACCTTTTATTCCTCTGTCATTCTTTTTTTTCTCTTAGTTTTCATCTCTTGGCCTTTCTGCCTTCCCTCTGCTTAGAAACCGTCCTAATGTTAAGTGGTTTCTATAGCTGAGAGGGCACAAACAAATGAATGAACCAATGCGCTTCCCAAATGTTTCGTAGTCTAAGTGTATCATCTCAGTTAGTACTTGCAAAACCTCAGTGAGATAGCTTTCATCTCCCCATTGTCTATCGAGGACTTATTTAGTGCATAAAAATATAGGCAATCTGTTAAATTGGAATGCCATTTTTAATGTAAGTGCATCTCATGCTGTATTTGACACTCATCTATTATGTACCTCGATGCCCTGCATTTTATCTCGCAACCTCCGGCTAGGCGTCCAGAAGAAGAGAAGCAATGGTCAGTCTTCAGTACCCAGCTGTCCAGGGCCAGGCTAGGACTTGGCATTCAGGGCAGTAGGGAGCGTAGAGTTTAGCCAATCCTTTCTCAGGTTCCAAAGTTCCTGAACGAATCAGTGGCTCATCAAGTGACAAAGCCCTGAACTGCACCCAGTACCCCAAATTGTCATTCTCTGCCCCTGTTCCCTTTCTGGCACGTACTGGTTGGGCAAAACAAGCAACCTAGGGAGCCACCACTCCTCTCTTAGCCGTCCTGTAGGACGGCCAAAGGATGGGGTTCAAGGAGACCCTCAATTTACCTCCCCCCAAGGTGTGCTTTTCACCTCTCCTCCAAAAAAAAACATTGCAGGGTGCATGAGTGAAAGGCATAGTCAGATTTATCAGGCAAGCAAGAACTACTGTGTGGTCTGGGTTTGGGAGTATGCATGTGGTCTTGGAGGTATCCTTTAGGATGGATGATCTAAGGTGTTTTCCCTAAAAACATTCTTTGAACCCCTTAAACCCATTTGTTCATTTTAATGTCAGGTTGCTGCCCTTTATCTTATCAACTGTGTTAACTTACAGCATCTTTAGTGTAAATTTGCATATGATGGGTCTGGAAGAAATCAGCCAACCTAGAAAGCATAAGCAAGCGTAGGGAGTACCCGTATAGGTAACCTTGAGTGGCTTTCATCCTTCTGGCCTTAGAGCTCTAGTTCCCATGTCTCCTCTACCTATCTTCATTTCTTCCATCCTACCTCAGGGAACTTTCACTGCACTGCAGTCCTTCTAATAGGAGTGAGATAGTGTCTTAAGATTTAAGAGTAAACTTGATATTTTACAGGACTCCAGTTGATAAGCTGAAATTATTCAATGCTTGTTCTGGCTTTTCTTTTTAACTCCTGTGCAGGGCATTGCTCAGATAAACTTGGCTGACTATGACAGTTCAAGCGACATGCAACTGCGCTGGTACCCAGTGCAGGTCTTTGCCAGCTCCGAGCCACCCAAGACAAATGAGAACGGGCGTTCAGGGGACAGCGCCACCCGGGACCCCGTGCATGTCAGCTCCGGGAAGACGGTACTAGTTTACAGAGCCAGTGTTTTGTGGCTGCTTTTGTGACTGTGAAACTGGCTTTTATTTGGGGAAATTATTTCTAAGGTTCATGTAGGCTTAAAGTCAGAAGACAGTGGCAATGAAGAAGTAGTGATTCAGAGGCAGGAATAAAAATATCCTTACATATGGCCATTTCACGACCATGCTTTTTTCTCATAAGATTGGGGATTGAACCTACGGCTTCATACATGCCAGGCAAATATTCTACTACTGAGCTACAGCTACAACCCTTTTAAATTTTGTTTTGAGACGAAGTCTCACTAAGTTGCCCAGGCTGGCCAACTGGCAATCCTCCTGCCTCAGCTTCTGGAATAGCTAGAATTACAGACATGTACCACATTATGCCTAGCTTGATGATGCTTTTTATATTTCTTTTTTTAATGGAAAAAAAGTAAAACAAAATTTCATAACAAAATAATAGGAGGATAATGCTTTTTAATGCTTATCTGTTGGCAAGCTGCTTTTCTCTAAGTTTGCACCCTCAGAAATGTATGACAGGGCCAGTGAAGGTCTTGTTGTACAGGTGGCCTGGCTTCTGCCACTGCAGGAGCATGGAGGCCAGTGTCCACTGTGGGACGGATGCTTGCTGTGGTGTGCATACAGTGCCTGCCATCTGCTTTGCACCCTGAGCCGGTGGGCTGTGCTTGTTCTCAGAAGCCCCCCTTTCTGTTGCAGGACGCAGTGACAGCACTGCTGGCCAGAACCACGGCCCAGCTGCAGGCAGTGGAGAGGGAGCTTGCTGAGGAGCGTGTGAAACTGGAGTGTACTGAGGAGGGCATCCTGGAGATGGAGCGGAAGGAAGAGCAGGCCGAGGCCGTGTCCGAGAGGTGAGTGCCCAGCCCAGCGAGGGTCTCTGCCGCGTCTGAATTATAAAAGTGCTTTTCTTTTTCTTTTTTCTTTTCTTTTCTTTCTTTCTTTCTTTCTTTCTTTCTTTCTTTCTTTCTTTCTTTCTTTTTTTTTGTTTGTTTGTTTGTTTGTGGTACTGGGGATTGACCCAGGGCCTTTACAGTGAGCTACATCCCCAGTCAATTTTTTTTTTTAATTTTGAAACAGGGTCTTGCCAAGTTGCCCAGGCTGACCTTGAACTTACAGTTCTCCCACCTCAGCCTCCCAGAGTGCTGAGTTCAGAGTGTTGGGTTTACAGGCATGCACTGCCATGCCCAGCTGAGTCTGGGTTTCTTTGGATGAAGCCACCCAGTGTGAGTGTCAGTCAGCAGTGTCTCTCTTGGAAGGAGCTGTGTCTTGGTGTTCAAGCTGCTTTTCTCAGCCACGCCTCTGTAGAATGTGCTGGGCAGCTCTTTGCTAGCACTGCTCAGGAGCCAGGACTCTGGGATGAATGTCATGGTGGCCTGAATGTCAGTGATTCCTGGCTCTCTGTTCAAAGCGCCTGGGAAGGCTTTACCCCTTTTCTTTTTGTTTCTGAAAGTTCTCTTCAAGAGTGGGGTTGTTGCTGTTGAGTGACTCCTTCCAACCAGGATGGAATGCAACAAGGGCCTCTTAAATTGCTTTCTCAGATTATTTTATTGTTTTCAGATATAGTATTCATTTACATTCTGATCTATCATAGGTAATAAAAACAGAATTATAGCTACCTAATGATGAGAAATTTGTGCTAAATAGCACCACACATGCTTTCACTCTGACCAGTTAGACATCTGTAATTAGAAATAACCTGCTTTCTCAAAGCAGCCGATTAACCAGTCTCAACATAGCACTTCAAAGCATTTCTACCTTTCAGATTTATTGCTTGAGATTTCAGGACCAGTTCATCTTATTTAACCCTTTTTTTTTTAACTTTGCATAAAATCACTGTTTGTATATCTATGCCTTAAAGTTCATCTGCACATAGTTCTTTCCAAACTCTTTTTGTGGGGAGCAGTTCCTTCCTTCCCCATGCTATTCTTTGTGGTAGCTACATATTAAACACATTTTGTAACAATATGGGTGAAAATTATTAACAGTTAATCATTTTGGTTTTAATGCAACCATCTCTAGGGAAGTAACAGCTCAGAATATGGGCTCTGAGCTGGGTATTGTGGCATATGCCTATAATCCCAGTACTCTGGGAGGCTGAGGCAGGAGAACTGAAAGTTTGAGCTCAGCTTGGGCAACTTAGTGACTTAGAAAGACCTTGTCTCAAAATTAAAAGAAAAATTTTTAAATTAGAAAAAGGGGCTGGGGATGTCACTCAGTGTGAAGGCCCTGGGGTTCAATCTCCAGTATATATATATGCATGCTCAGAAGGCAGGTAGCCTTGGTTCAAATCCAGGCTCTGCCATTTGTCAATAATGTAGCCTTGTCCTAGTCTCTCCATCTGTTAAAAAAAAAAGAATAGCAATGGGCCCTAAGTCTTGTTGTTACTGCAATTCGATAATGCATGCCAAGCGCTTAGCACAGTGCCTGCTGCACAGAAACACAGACCCTCCTAATAAAAGGCCTTGAAGCGTCATCTTTCCTAGAAAGCACAAGTGCCCTTGTACTTTATGAGAACAGCAACGGTCTTCAGTTATTGAAAAGGAACAGGTTTTATCTGGTGCTTCTGCTACTGAGCTCCAAAAGCAATACGAAAGAAATCCCTCTGAGGAACGTTCTGTGGGCTTTTGCATTGTCCCCTTTAGGAGCTGGCAGGCTGACTCTGTTGATAGTGGCTGCAGCAACTGCACCCAGACCAGCCCCCCATACCCAGTAGAGTCCTGTTGTGTTGCTGTCAACTCCATTCATGGACACATGTTTGCTGGACAGACAGATGCCTACAACCCTGAGAAACGTCAGCCCCTGCCTATTAAGGTAAGCGGAAAACGTCAGGAGATTGCACAGAGTCCCTTAATATTTGAATGGAGAGTACCAGGTGCAGCGCTGGAAGGAGAGGGTGTGTGCCCGCGGGTCCATCACGGGAAGGGGAGAGAGTGAGCGTAGGAGCAGTACTTAAGGGAATCAGTGGGAATGGCTGGGTTCCCAGGCAGGGGAGAGTACATTGTGGCCCACTAACCCACCCAGCCGTGAGGTGCTGTGGAAACACGGAGGCCATGGTAGAAAGTGGACAGTGCTCCTGAGTTGGGGGCAGTAGCTAAGCTGAGGCTTACTGTACTGAAAGCTGAGGGAGAAAAGTACATGGCTGAAGATCTCTAAAGGGTGACGAGGGTGCAGCAGAAATGTTTCTCAGGATGGAAAGGACAGCTACAACTGCAGAAGGTCGGCTTTGACTCTTCTGTATGCCACTTTGTGGTGGCTCATTCCTGTCTTCAGGGATAGATAAGTCTCAGGCAGTCTCCTTGCCCCCAAAGGTTTTGCATGCTTCTCCCTACTCTTCCACATTTGTGACTAGAAGAGCAGCACACTTTGGCCCCCTGTGGCCATCTGATCTGTCTCGTTTGGTTGATGCTGTAGCAGTACCCTCCTGAAATGCTATCGCCCAAAGTATTCATTTTCTGACCATGGCCCCTGCCCTCATGAGGCTGAAGCACTTGCCACAGGCCTAGAACAGCTACTTTAGTCTTTGCTGCTGTTCTACCTTTGCAACCTTTCAAAACAGCAGCCCAAATCATGGTATGTGACCATGGGAGGCTAGGTTGGTGTTTTCCTTCTTCTCCAACTTTTAATTTCTAAAACCTTCAAGTTTATGGAAAAGTTGCCGGAATAATGTAACACATGCCTGTATATCCATCACCTAGGTCCCCTGATTGTTAGTTCTTCCCATGCCTGTGTACCCCCTTCCATGTGGATACATATAGGCGCTAGGCATCCTGGGTATGCGGAAGAAAGTCACCAGAAACTTTCACCCTCAAGGTGCAGGCAGACAAGAGAAAGGAAGACTCAGTAAAATGCAGTTGTATATTAGATAGTTGAAAGGGCCATTGGAGAGTGAGATGGTGGGTTTTTGAGCCAAGAGGTGAGATGATCTGACAAGGTTTATGATGTTTTTTCAAAAACAATTTATCAAGATGTTTTTTCAAAAATAATTTATCAAGATGAAACTCAACATAAGCAATCCATTTTAAACTCAGCAATTCAGTGGCATGGAGTACATTCAGGTTGTATAGTCACCACTTCTATCCATAACATTTTCATCACTCCAAGTAAAAAATCCATACCTATGAAGCAGGCTCTCTCCATTTCCCTCCCAGCCCAGCCGCTGGTAACCACTAAAATGCACTTTCTGTTTTTGAGGATTTGCCCATTTTGCATGTGTCATGGACATGGGTTCACATAATATGTGGCCTTTTGTGTCTGGCTTCGTTCACTCAGCATCATGCCTTTGTGGTTGACCTACACTATAGCATGTGTCACATCTTTGTTTTGGCCCTCTGAATAATGCTGCTGCAAACAGTCATGTACAAGCATGTGTTTGGAGGCCTGTTTTTAGTTCTTATAAGTATCTGCCTATGGGTGGACTTGAGGGCCTGGCCCTGACCCTATCTGGCTGCTGTATTTAGAACAAATTGTAGGGGCACCAAGGCGTACACTTGGGGAGACTGAGGAGAAGCCCACTGCACTAATCCAGGCACTAGATGGTGGTGACTCAGATGAAGTGTTGGTGACAAGTAGTCACAGCCCATTTAATATTGAACACAGAGCCAACAGGACTTTTCCCTAGGACCAGAGATGGGGTACGTGAAAAGAGAACGGAGTCTAGGATGCCACTGGAATGTTTTCCCCATGAACAAATAGAAAGTAGAAATCCTTGTCAAAGGCTGTCCGTCAGGCAGGGGTAGTTTCAGCCATTCAGTCCTGCGTGCCTTAGGCGTGACACACAGGCTAGACCTGCAAGTGGAGGAGTGAGAGAGACACTGTCAGTGCTGAATTTGCTGCTCACGTTATGGAGCAAGTCATGGTAATAAATGAATTATTCTCTAGGTTGACAAGGAAACCAACACAGAAGATCTCTTCCCAGAAGAAGCAGCAAGCATCCTGAAGGAGCGACCCGGTCGCCGGGCCCGTGGTTCGCCTTTTGTTCGCAGTAGCACTATCGTCCGTTCTCAGACCTTCTCACCTGGAGCGCGAAGCCAGTATGTTTGCAGAGTGAGTACGAATTCCTTTGCCACTTGTCTGGAACATTTTCTTTTTTGTTCTCTGTCATGTTTCCATTTTTACTATTTATGCTGAAAGATAATACATATTCTGACAATTCATACCAGTGCATACCACACACGTGTGGAGATGGAATTGGCATTGGGCTGCCATCTCCCCACCCTCATCGTGCTCTTGTCTAACTCTGGGTCTCTTTAGGGTTGGAATTCATTTTCCCTGGATTTTTAGTGTTGTATACGTACCAGCTCGGTCAGGAGGCAAGCAAAGCATTTCCACATAAGGCTAAGGAATAACAAGTTGAAACAGTGACTTACTTGAGTTGGGTTGTGATCTGGGAGACCGGATCTCCCTGCATGGGTAGAAGTCCTGAAGTGTATAAATGTCCCTGGCAGCAGAGTGACAGTGACCTTGAAGACTCTAGGTACTGAGGCCGTGGGTTCTGACTCGCCCACATCTAACTTCTTATCCAGTGGGTAAGGTGGAAGATACTCGGCGGTTCTCAGCATTGGCTCCACCTGGCTACGGAATCACATCAGGACACTTCCGCACATACCACTGCCCGGGTCCCACCCTGGGGACTCACAGGCGGGGCACGTGAATCAGAATGCGGAGAGCTCGCAGACAGTTCTAATATGCACATAGGGATGCAGACCCTCACGTAGGTGGGAGAGAGAGCTGGGACAGCATGATCATTGAAGATAGGACAGTGAGTTGGTGGTCAGTAGGCAGTGGCAGTGTGACATTGATAGCATGGAGCTGGAGGAAGTGGTTTCTGAGGAACGAGGCTCTTTTCTAGAAAACTGTTTTTCCCAGCTCTTGCCAAAGAAGAAATACAGCAAATGCACATGACTGATAGAGTGAACTGCTGAGCACAAGCGCTGCCTTTCATGAGCCAGGTTGTAGCTGTTATCCATAGGGCAGCAATGTTACTGACATCCTGAGTCCCCGCGGTTCTGCTGATAGACATGAAGGAAGACCAGGGTGTTGGTGGCTTTGTTTTGTTTTGGTTTTGTCTTTCATTTTCCCTTGAAACTTCCATTTTAACTGAAATCCAAAGACCCGGTGGTAGCACTAGAAGTCCTAAGTGTGTTTGAGTGTCTGTGAGGAGAAGCGAAATAATCCCATTTAGAATATACACAGAGAAAGAATAGTGAATTTCTGATAAATAGTTTCTGAACATCATTGTTTTTGATGCAGCTTTATCGTAGTGACAGCGACAGTTCGACACTGCCCCGGAAGTCTCCCTTTGTCCGAAATACTCTGGAAAGACGAACCCTTCGCTATAAACAGGTGTGTGCCATATAAACTAACATGGAATCTATAACTGCCATGGAAGTTCTTTTATAACCTATGCAGAGTAACATTTTAGTTAATACTTAAGATCATATTAATTAAAAGGTAGTATTTTACATTTCCTTGTTTTTAATACATAATTTTGAAAGCATATATAACATTATAATGCTATGAATCTTAAAATAGTATGATTTCACATAATTTGTGATCTTTATATTCTTAGCTGTTAAAAGGATTGAGCAATAATTTCTATGTAATAGGTACATCTTTTTTAGAAGAGAATGTATGTAGCATATATATGTATGTGTATACATGCACGCATATATATAGTTTATAAAATTCAAGTTTTTCAACATACAGCATTCTTCTACATAGGACTGTTCTGTGGTTTTCCTTTTCTTTGCTCTCCAAGGTCTTTGCATCATGCCAGTTTATAAAGTTTGGTGATTTTAGTTTATAAGGTAGTGGATCCTTATGTTTTCTGGCAAGGATCTTTTGGAATATATATTCTTTAAAATCTCAGATTTCCTTGTAGGAGTTGTACTCAGAATAGCTGCTGACTGAGAATTCTAAGAAAGGACATAATTCAGTTATGAAACTTTTTTTAGCAGCAGCATTGTTGACATTTTAGGAGGGATCCTTCTTTGCTCCGGGAGCTGCATTATGTTCTGTTGGACATTGAGCAGCATCCCTGACCTCAACCCATTGGTTGCTAGTGGCACTCACACACCAGTTGTGACAACCCAAAATGTCCCCATACGTGATCAGATGTAATTGCCCTTCAGTGAAACCCACCAATCTCTGCTATGAATTTATTAGGACTTTTAAATGAATTTTTAGTTATTAAATTAAAACTTTTATCTGCATTTAAATTATGTGTATATGCAAAATGGTGTTTTGTGTGTTTCTGTAAAATCATGCATTCAACCCAGTGTGTAAGGGTGATCCGCTAGTGGATTTTTCATTTTGCTATAGTAGTACATCTAGGGTTCTTGTTCCCATTTTTCTAACCCCATGAACAAAGGGGTTCTCTTAGGGCTTTTTAGAAGGTAGCATAATTGCTTACTTGAGGCTTATTTGGAAAGGAAAGTTTTTGATAGTGTGCATGTGTGTGTATGCACACACAGGCATGGGTGTGTGTGAGTTTTTAAACATAAATCACTGATGTGGTTTGTAACATGCTCCCCCCTTACCCCATGACTTATTAAGATTTTTCCATATCAGTATATTTTTTCAACTTTCACAATGGCTGTATTTTATGCTGGCCTTGTTGTAATTTATTTAATCAGTTTCCTGCTATTGCACGTTTAGGATTTTTCTCCTGCCATAAATTTTAATTGGACAATTTGTGTATGTTGGCAGTTGTACCTTTCATATGCAGGTCAAAAATGAAATCTCAGAACCAAAGACAATGCATATTTTCCATTTTAGAAATATATTTTCAAATGGCACTTCTGAAAGATTGTGCTTAGTTTTGATCCTACCAGCCCTGTATAAGAAGACCTGTTGTTCCATTCATACTTTTGCAAATACATAGGTCATTATTAAAGAAAGCAATGTATGGTTACTAACTTTGATATCAAACTAGAGATTTAATCTTGCCCAAACCTATGTATTTTTAAACATGAGCCATACTTAGGGAAATAACTGTTCATTATGGAAGAACCTTCTAGAAGGCTAGGCATGTGGGCCTGCCCGGGCTGGCATGCACACTCACAGCCACTGTCCCTACAGTCCTGCAGGTCCTCCCTGGCCGAGCTCATGGCCCGCACCTCCCTAGACCTGGAGCTGGATCTCCAGGCATCAAGAACACGGCAGAGGCAGCTGAATGAGGAGATCTGTGTCCTCCGTGAGCTGAGGCAGCGTTTGGAAGATGCCCAGCTCCGAGGCCAGACTGACCTCCCTCACTGGGTGCTTCGGGATGAGCGATTCCGCAGCCTGCTGAAGGAAGCAGAGAAGCAGGTGAAAGCTTGGGCCTGCAGCTTCGCCTGTCCACGGGCACTGCCCTCTACTCCAGCTGTGCTTGGAAGTGCACCTCCCCACGATGACATGAAAATTGAAGTGTTCCGGGCACTTGGCTGATGGAACCAGACCTCCCTCTCTGGCTTGGGCTGGGAGGGTGGCATTGGTGGTAGCACCAGCATACACCTGGGGGATCTTTGTGCTAGAGGAGTCCCAGGCCTTTCCTGCCTTGTGGAGGGCATGTCCTGGGGCTCAAGTCAGCCAGGCCTGACTCCAGCCATCACCAGCAACACCTGTGAAGAATTCCCTAGAGGAAGTGGCCTTTCCCTCTCTGTGGCTGGGGTGGGTTCTTCTGGGCTCCAGGGCTGTGAGTGGACTCGTTCGTTCTTCTTTTAGAAAACATGGCAGTGAAAACTTCTTACTCACCAGATGTTTGTGTTCCAGACAAGACAGACCAAACTTGACTACCATCAAGAGCAAGCAGCTGAGAAGATGCTGAAGAAGGCCTCCAAAGAGATCTACCAGCTGCGTGGGCAAAACCACAAAGAACCCATCCAAGTGCAGACCTTTAGGTATGGGAGAATGGAACACTGCTCCCAAAATGGCTTGTTACTGCTTTCTTGTTATTAGTGTATGTTCATGGTGCATAATAATTACATTCATCTTGGGGAATTGGTACATGGATCTTGATCAGATTTGCTCCCCTAACCCCTCTCCCCACTTCCCTAACCACTGCATTATTTTTACTGTTGTACCGGTTATTACAAAAAGCGAAGCAAGTCTTCAGAAATACCAGAATCCGCTGCAAGTGGCTTTCCTACTGCTAGTAGCATTTTGATGTTTTCTTCTGATTTTTCTCCCTATGCACTGCTTTTTTAAGGCCTCCAGTAATCATAATATGGAGTCAGTTTTTAAAAAATTAACGTATCTCATGCATATAGCTTCTTTCATTTATAATGTTTTTAAAATTCATCTACATGGTAGATACTTTTATTCCTGAATAATACTTGCTTGACTTTTAGCCTAGATTATTGTGTGCCCTTGATATTCATATCCCCATCATAAACTAGCATGGAATACTATTAATGTCCTTTAATTATGATTTAGAACTCATTCATCCATACAAGTTTTTATTTTTCATTCACATATAAATAGAACAAATATTTACTATGCTCTCACTATATGCCAGGCACTGTTTTGGGTAATGGAAATAAGTAAACCCTTGCTATCATGGGCTTCATAACTTCTATAAGATTTAGAGACTGTCTACAAACAGATGTGCTGTTGGGAACTTAAATTTAGTTTTTTCTGTGAGTAAGAAGAAACATATTGTCATGAGAGCCTCCAGTTAGCTTTTAGTATGTTCAGGTGAGCTTCTAACCTGTAATTCTTTCTAATTCTAGGGAGAAGATAGCATTTTTTACAAGACCAAGGATTAACATACCTCCTCTCCCAGCTGACGACGTTTGATGTAGTGCGTTGTGCACATGAAGTATTTATCTGCCTGTTTTATTTTCATGAAGTTCTTAGATTAGCTAAATTTGTCTTTTAAAATATTTGTGCAAAGCTATTAATATACACATTTTGTAAAGAAACATATATCTATACATATATATTTTATAATAGTGACGGCAACAGGGCTTGGTTTTCCCTTGTTGTGAAATTGACATCTCTGAAGACAGGTTATTTTATAAAAGATCAACTATCATGTTAAGAGTGTACAGTTTTTACGCTGTTTTATTTGACTTAAAGGCTGGAAGACAGAAACGAAGTGAGTTCAGGCAAATTCACTGTATTGTAATTTATTTATAGTACTTTTTTTTTCCTTGAAGGAAAATACTGACTTTAAGATGTATTTTAAGACTGAAATTTTGTTCTTCAGTATTGTCATGGAGTAGAATGGGACTTGGGGCCGGTTTTGTTTCTGACACCCGAAACGCAAACACTATGTACTAAATTTGTCACTTGTATCCGTTTCTCATAGACGCATGTGCCGTGTGTATCGTACACTCTTGCTCTCTTTGTGTCATGTTAACACATCAGCTGCAGTGGTTCAGTCCTGATTCATAAGCCGTGTGTGCGGTGCTGGGCTCAGCGTCCCATACGTACTGGGCGCTGGTTGCTCTTCATTGCTGTGTTGTCGTCTCATGCATCTTTTTGTGCTCCCCACAAGTCTGAAGCCCGTGACAGAGGCTCCGGCGTCCCAGGTTTCAACCTGCCTGTCCGTGGTAGCTGTCCACACTGCTCGCACTTGTCAGATCCAGTGCAGCCCCAACTCTCGCGCTCTCCATCTCGTCCTAAGGGAGGAGGCACGGGTATGCTCCTGCTTCCTGAAGGAAAGTGGAAAGGGAGCCGAGGGTAAAGACAGCGTCACAGCATAGACATAACCTTGGAAGGTGCTTTTTTTGGTGGAGAGAAGGACATGCGGGTACTTCGAGTTACCCAGTGAGTCATTTATGTAGGAGAGTGTTTGAATTAAATCAAAACGCCCCCCACCCCCATATTGGAGTCTACCCAATGTTCTTTACCAAATCTTAGAACTAGCTAATGAGGGAAAAAAATTAATGTAACGAAATATGCCATTATTATTTCAAATGCCAAATGGTAGAAATCATTTGCCTAGTACATATTTATTACATGTGAAATGCACTCTCCTTTCTGAGACCTCGGAGGAGTGAATGAGGAAATGTCAAAGAAAACAGAACATGCTTTTCCTAGATCTTTCTTCCCCTCCCCTAGAAATGTCCCTTTTAATCAGGTCTCTCTTCTCATTGATCTGTAACAACCCCCTCCCCATATAACCCACTTTCCTTTTTACATTTATTAAAAATGAATTTTGTAAAAGCGTTTCATTGACATGCGACCAATCACGGACAAAGGAATTTGTTAGTGGTGGTAAGACTGAAAACTTTATGCTTTTCATGGTTGTCCTCTCTTGCTATGTATTCCTGCTTCTAGTCTCGCTTTGTTGCTTTTTTTTTTTTTTTGACCAATTCCTTTTTGTACCAGCCCATGACAGAGGTGGAGCCCAGAGCATCAGTTCTTCAGAGAGCTGCCAGTTTGCAGATGGTAGTGCTGAGCAGGCCCTCTCTCTGTGCCCCTAAGCTGCTGAGAGCTTAAACTCTAACAAGAGCCATCTGCTGCTGGGTGCTGGGGTGTGTGCAGGGCAGGGTGTTCAAGTCTCACATGCACGGCTCCCTGGGTGCGGGACAGTGTTCTGACACAGTGACTACTTTTCAGCAGCTACCTGAGGTAGCTCTCTCTAAGTGAGTTAGTGGGTTGAGGCAACTTTTCTGCTAACCCCATTAAGTTTCAAGCCCACTGTGCCAATACCAAAAGCCCCCAGACAAGTGTTTTCCACTGTCACTATTCAGGTTATGCAGATGTCCAGGTGGGGTGCTTCTGTCCCACCCCCAGGATTTTGATTTTTTAAAAAGAATCTCACCTTTGCCCTGAAAAAAACAGCTGCAGGCCCTGCCATGGTGTCAGTCCAAGGAACACCTGTGTCTGCCACCTTTCTGTGACACCTCTCCCTGCCACCTCGCCTGTGACTGCTTTTGCAGCTGATTGAAACCCTAGAAAATGACCAGTGAGAGAGGAGAAGGGAGCAGTTCTGTGCGATGCCCAGCATGGGTGGGATGCTGCCCAAGCATGCAGGAGGACACGAAGCACCCTCCTTCGCTTCTCATTCATGACTTGGTGACTGCCAGCTAGTTAAAACTGCCACACCCAGAAAACATAGTACATATCTGCTTACGGGGTATTTTCATCTGCTGTTAAAATTTGTGCATATGCAGGGCCTTGAAAGAAAAGAAACTCTGCCATGTTTTACGAGCAGTTCTAGTCCAGAAATGATCAGAATTCTGCCACCTGGGTTTTTAGAAACAGCACTACGTGTAAAAGGGAATTTGGTTTTTACTTTTATCTAATCACTGTATTGTCAGGCTTTGATTGATAATCGCTGAAATAAGTAACCTTCTGTTGTGGGAATAAGTTATAATCAGTACTCATCTCTGTTTTTGTCACTGTTTTCTCTGATTGTGTCATTTGTATTGTTTGAAAATATTTCTTCTATGGAATTAAACTAACGCCTTAAGAACAAAATGAAAATGCGTGTGTGTGTTTTTTTAAAGAACCTTTATAATTATGGGGACTTAAATGTATAAATAAAAATGGGCTGGGTGTGTAGCTCAGTGTGGAGTGTGTGCTTAGTGTGAGTGAGACCCTGAGTTCTATCCCCAACACAAGTAAGTAAATAAATAATCATTTTAAAGTATAAAAAGAGGTATACAATCGAAGATACTAAAATGGGTACACATACAGCCCTCACCTGACTTCAACATGGGCCAGTCATGACTGATTTTACTTTGTCTACACCTTCACCCATACCCCCCTCTTGTGATTTGACGCACATACCATATACCATATCATTTCATCTATAAGTATTTCAGTATGTATTGCTAAATTGGAAAAAATGCCACATGTAAATGTCCTTATATTTTAGCATCTAATTATTCCTTAATGCTACTAAATATCCAAAGTTCACTTTCCCATTTGTCTGTCACTCTTTTAACTCCAAAAATCAAAATTCAACTCACGTATTACAAATTTTTGATGTCTGGGTTTTGTTGGTAAAGATTTTATTAGGATATAATCCATATATCATACAATTTACCCATTTAAATCATATAATTCAGGGCCAGGGATTTAGCTCAGTGGCTCAAGCATTTGCCTGGTGAGCATGGGGTCATGAGTTCGATCCCTGGTACCAAAATAAATAAAGCATATAATTCAGCAATTTTAATGTATTCATAGTTGTGCAAATATCACCATAATAATTTTGGTACATCTTCACCTTAAAAAGAAACTTCCACACCTATTAGCTGTCACTCATTGCTGTGTGTTTCTCTATGGATTTGCCCATTCAGACCTTTTATATAGATGTAATTATAGAAGTACACTTGGATAATGCTTTCAAGGTTCATCCACATTGTAGAATGTATCAGTATTTCATCTTTATGACTGCATAATCATTTGTATGGATGTACCACATTTCATTTATTCATTCATCAGTTGATGGATGACTTTTAGTTTGAGTCCACTTTGGGGCTATTATAAATAATGCTGATGTGATCTTCCATGTTCCAGCATTTGTGTGGATATATTTTCATTTCTCTTGGGTGCACACATATACCTAGGAGTGGAATTGCTGGGTTGTATGGTAACTCCATATTTAACCTTTTGAGGAGCTGCCAGACTGTTTCCCAAAGTAACTGCACCATTTTGGATTCCCACCAGCAGTGTACCAGGATTTCACTTTTTCTACATCCTGATCAACACTTGTTTGGTCATTTTGATTATAGCAATTCTAGTAGGTGAAAGGTGCTTTCTCAAAGTTATATCTGGTTTTCAGTCCACGGGATTGAAAACATGAAATTTGTTGAACAGGTTACATGTCCTATGAATTTCCACTTTCTGGGCTTAGCTGATTCTGTTCCTGTGAACATGTTCTTTAGAATGTATCTATAATTTGGTAGTTGGATCTAAAGGCTTGAGCACAATGTAGTTTATATATTTTCTGTTTTTTGGTGGGAGTGGGTGGCAAGACCTTCAAATACTTATCCAGCAGGTGACTGATAGGATCCTATGTCCCCTTTTGCAATATCGGCAGCTATTGATAATGTCTAAATCCATTGTTTCCCTAAGAGCTGCAAAATGATGATACTTTAATCCTTTGATTTGTTGCTAGTTACTGATTAATACAACCTTATACAGAGAAACTTACTGATCTGTTTGGTTACCCTGTGGTAAATGAGTTATTTTGCTGCCATGATGCGGTGGTGGCCAGTTTGTTTTTGATTTTTGAGATTTTTCTTTGTAGTATTATCAGCACATGGATTTAGTATGTTGGTGGTTCCTTAATCCACTGGAGTTGCCCTTGTCGATGTTCGATTCACTTGTCTTTGGCTGGAGAAACCTCTCCTGGGTGACTCCTGGGCCCTTTTGTTATGACCTCAGTGGTCTGGGATGGCTTCCTTGCCATCCTACATGGTCAGATGTTTCTAATCTAGAACTGGTTATTTTCCCAGGGTGACTTTAATTTCTTGGTGCCAGAGGTTCTTGTCACTATCAGATTAACCATTATTCTTAGGTCTTGTTAATGGATAGCTAGCTAGACAATATTTTATAAGGATAAAAAAAGGCATGATATAAATAAAACATCATGTCCCCATTCATTTGCTTTATCCCATATCACATATATACATGTTTCAAAACAGTAATACCAACAGCGCCACCAACAGTATAGTTCTGGATACTGCTTGAAATTTGTCTTGCAGTTGCTTTAGTCCTTATGGTGTATCTTATTAGGAAGATACTGTCAAATTACTATGGCCTGGAAGTGTAGCTCAGTGGTACAGCATGTGCCTATTCAAAGCCCTGGGTTCAATCTCCATTGCCTTAGTAAATAATAAAAATTACTATGATATAAGGTAACTGTGAATATTTCCTTCCCTTGTGGTTAAACTATTGGTCTGATACATGTATGTTCCTTTTTATTTGGATTTTTTTTATGGTACTGGGAATGGAAGCAGAGACTTCTTCATACTAAATAAATCCTGTACCAAGCTACATCCCCATCCCTTTTTAAATTTATATTTTGAGTCAGGGTCTTGCTCAATTACCCAGGCTGGCCTTATCCTGCTTCAGCCTCTGAGTAGCTGTGATTATAGGCATGTGCCACTGTGCCAGCTATTTTAGATTCTTATGGATTGGTCTTTTAAATTTTATTTTATAAATGTATAAAATACAGTGATGGTTCCCAAGACACACAAAACCAGTTATATTCAAAGGAGCCTAATTTTTATCCTTGTTCCTCTGCCTTATTCCTTTTCTCTCTTTATATGTAACCATTAAAATGTTTCATTTTAAAGAAACATAATATGTGTACATACATTTAAATGTGTGCATATATACAAATGTTACACATATATACATGTAAATGTATATATACAAATATGTACACATCTATATTTTTGTTTCTCCCCTTTCTTGAATAAATGGTAACACAAATCACTTTTCAGCACCAGCTTTTTAACTTAAAAATATATCCTAGGGGGGCTGGGAGGAATGATTCAGCGGTAGACTTGCTTAGCATGTACTACACACACTCTCTCTCTCTCTCTCTCTCTCTCTCTCTCTCCCCCCCCAGGGACCACTAAAAATCTGTAGTGGCTACTGTAACAATTTTCTTCTAACCTCTACTCCCACCCTCACATCACCCACTCTTCTGTTTCTATCTTCTCCTTTTGTCTCTGATAAGAACACCTGCCATTGGATTTAGGGCCCACCTAGTAATCCAGGATGATCTGAGCTTGAGATTTTAATTTAATTACCTCTGCAAAGACTCATTCTAGATAAGGTCACATTTCCAGGTTCCAGGTTGACATATCTTTGGGGCCAACAAAAACTCACGATTCAACTCTCTACAGTTTACCTTCTGGCTCCCCAAAGTTCACATCCATCCTACATGTAAAATACATTCTTCCCATATGTACACCCCCCAAAGTGATACATGTAGGTACTTCTCATTCCTTTGTACCTTTGCAGAATGAATTAGTAGATTACTACAGTTTATTCAACCATCTTCTGATTGTCTCTAGTCTTCTGCTATTAAAAATGACAACACAGCACTCTTGAGAGGTTGAAGCAGGAGAATCACAAGTTCAGGTTCAGCCTGGACAATTTAGCAAGATTTTGTCTCTGAAAGGAAGGGTATGTCAAAGTCGTGGGTTCAATCACCACTACCACCAAAAACAAATAAACCAACTCAACAATGTACATCTTCTGAAGACACCTTTTCCCATTTTTACCAGGATTTCTGTTCCATAGATTCTTAGAATTGAAACGTCTGGGTCAAAGATTAATATAGAATCCTGCTAGGTATCATTGCACTTCCCTTCTAGGGAGTGTATCATTTTGTATTTTCACCAGTACTGTATAAGACAGTCTCCCCACAGCCTCACCATTACAGCATCACATTTATGAATTCCTGCTACTTGCAGAGGTGAGAAATCACAACCTAGTCTAAATCAGTGCTCTTGGGAGTCAGGCTGCTCCCATTGTAGAGACTGCTGGTAACCTTTAATCTTTGCCAGGGGTAGCTCTGCTTTCTTTCATATTTTTCAGTGCATTCATGGCTATTTTTATTTATTGTTCCAAGTGAATTTTGTAATCAACTTGTCTAGCTTCAGGAAAGATAAATGAAGAACTCTTAACTGGAATTGTGTTAAACATACAAATTTGGGAGGTCTGGCATCTTTATGAGGTTGAATCCTCTCATCCAAGAAAATATTATGTATTTTCATTTGTTCAAGACTAATTTTGTGTCTCTGAGGAATGCTTTCCAGTTTTACTCCATATATATTTTGGGTGTTTCTTGCTAGGTTCTTGTCAATTTTGTTTTCTATCTTTGCATAAAGACAGAGAGACATCAGTCCCATCTTAAAAACCTATCACCCCTTAAAGGCCCCACTTCCCAGAGCTGCCACAATGGCAGTCAAACTTCAGCATGGGTTTTGGAAGAGACAGAGCACATTGAAACCACAATAGCTAGTGTTTCCCTATTAAATAAAGTGCAGAGTTTAGAGAGTCTCTCTCTCTCTCTCTCTCTCTCTCTCACACACACACACACACATTACTTACAATGTTAAGGAAGTATCCATCCATTTCTATTTTCTTGAGTGTTTCTCACATACATAGGACTTGGATTATTTTCAAATTTCTCTTCTCCATTTACTGAGATGAGCATATAATTTTCCTTCTTAGTTCTAATAAGATTATTGACTGTATTAGTGAATTTCCCAACAAAGAACTACGTTTGCTTTTGTAACATAAACTCCAATGGTCATGATGAATGTATTTTAATATGCTTTGAGGTCGCTTTTTGAGTATGATTTTGGCACTGATATACTAAATTTTTTGTAGTGAAATCTTTGCCAGGTGGAAGATCAATGTCATTCTCCATAAAATGAACGTGGAAGTTTTTTTTTTTTTTCTTGGCTTGCGGGATGAGTTGGGAAGAATTCAGCTGCAAAGCCATCTGGGATGTTATGTTTTATTTTTTAAATTTTATTTTTGCAGGGAAGCTCTTTAAGTTGTGTTTTCTATTTCTCCTGTGGAATCTGGTCTTTCAAAACTGGTCTCTTGAGGTCAATTTTGGTAAGTCATAGTTTTGAAAAAATGTATTTGTTTTCCAATTTGTCTGTAAAGAGCTGTACAGAGCAATCTCTTCTAATTTCCTTATGTTTGCAGCTTTTCTCCTCATCATACTTTCTGTATTTGTGTTGTATTCCTTGTTTTTTCTCCATTAGGTTAGTTATTGAATTAAAAAAAATTCTCCCTAGTTTTAAAAGAAAAGCAAGTTTGTGTTTTATTAGTCTTGCTATTTTCTGTTTGATGGATGAAACAAACATTGAAGTGCTGCTTTTATTTTTAATAATCCTTCTTTCTGCTTTATTGTATCTCCTGCAGTTGTCTTTTTTATAGCTGTCTGAGTTGAATATGATGTTTTTTACTTTAAAAAGTACATCACTGAATCAAGTTAGTGCTGTAAAGTTTTTTTTCCCATCAACTATTAAGTTGAGCTTTCATTATCACCATTTCTAAGAAAGTCTATCATTGCATTTTGGATTTCTTTTTCTATGCAAGAGATGTTTATTGCCACTTTTTAAATTTTTCCAGATGTAAAGGTCTGTGCAACTTCTTGTTAATTTCTAGCTTTACTGCAATGTAGTCAGACAATCCTGTTTATGTTATTTTTATTCTTTGGAATCTATTAAGGTTTTCTTTGTGGCCTATGATATAGTCAGTTTTGTGACTACTCTTTGAAAATCAGGCACATTCTGTATAATTAGGGTTCAGAGATTGATTGATTCACATATACACACATACATTTATCCATATGGTATTACTTTCTGGGCCTGCCGTAACAAATTACCACAATGTTGATGACTTAAAACGCCAAAAATGTATTCTCTCCCAGTTCTGGAGTCTGAAATCCAGCTGCGGGTAGGAAAAGCTACCTAAGAAGGGTCAGAGGGAGGGCACATCCTGTCTCTTTTGGCTCCTGGTCGCTCCAGGTCACCAACTTGTGGCTACACCACTCTACTCCCATCCTCTGCTTTCATGCAGCCTCCTTCCGTGTGTCTCTTTCTCCTCAAATCTTCTTCTCCTTTTCCTTATGAAGACACCAGTCCTTGGATTTATGGCCCACCCCAACTTTCATTTTAAAGACCCTCGATTAAATATATCAGCAAAGATGTTATTTCTAAGTAAATCATATTCTGAGGTTTGGAGTGGAAATGAATTAAGGTAGCAGAGCACACATGCACGACAGCCACATGCATAGTTACCTGCACATATCCAATCTCTATTTGCCTCCTGGCCATTAGCCATGCTATCTTAGTGCTCTCCATCTTCGATTAGGACTTGTCTACTAGTGCCAAGCTGGGCGTCTTGGCTGATGTGTGTTAATGTTTCTAGTTTTCCTCACCTCACTGGTAGCTCCTGCTTTTGAAAGCTCTTGCTGTGTTATTAGGAGCACAGATATTAAGGACTTAATTTTCACTATTCTTTTGCAGCCTAGAGCACTGTGAAGTGGTCCTCTTGTCTCTCAGTGCCCTTTGGTTCCAATTCTGTTTTATCAGTTATCAAGAGTGTAACAACTGTTTTCATTTTATGTTTTTATTTTTCCTTGCATATCTTTGTACATTCTGTGTTTTTTTTTTATCTTTTTGCTTTAGCTGCATCAGTTTCTCCACAGGTTTATGTTATGTTATGCTTTGTTAGATTTTCTAAAAATGTTTTCTTTTAGCAGATAGTTTGGCTATTTACATTTCTTAACATTGTTTCTTTAAAAAATGCTCTTAGCTCTGGTCCAGGTGACATTTTCCAACTGCTGTCTGGCCTGGCTGCTGGAAGCTGTAGGAACTCATCCTGGGACATGGTCTCTCTCTTCGACTCACCTTTGTGATACTCAATAGACCCTTCTGTTTCAGGCATCTCTGGGTCTCAAGAGATTTGGTTTCAACATTGTTATAACAAATGACCACAAACTTAGCAGCTTAAAGCAATTCATATTTGCTTTTTTATATTTCTGGAGGCCAGAAGTTCAAAATGAGTCATACCGGGCTACCATCAAGCTGTTGGCAGGGCTACATGCCTTCTGGAAGCTTTAGGAGACAAACTGTTTCTTTGCCTCTTCAGGTTTCTGGAAGCTACTCCTGTTTGTTCCCTTATGGCCTCATCTTCTAGGCCTGCAATGCAGCATCTTCAAAGCTTTCTCTCTGAAAGCTTCTTCCATTGTCACACCCCCCTCTCTGACTGACCCTCCTGTCTCCCTCTTACAAGGACCATTCTGATGACACTGGACCCACTAGAATAATCTCAGTGAATCTCCTCATCATCTCAGGATGCCTAATTTAATCATATCTGCCAAGACCCTCTTGTCTTATGAAGTGACAAACATAGTTTAGGGATTAACGTCTTAGAGGAGAGCCGGACGTTGTGGCACATGCCTTTAATCCCAGCACTCAGGAGGCTGAGGTAGGAGAAGCATTGTGAGTTCGAGGTCCGCTTGGGCTACAACACGAGTGCAAGGCTGGCCTGAGCTACATAGTGAGACCCTGCCTCAAAAAACTAGGGCTGGGAGTTTGGCTCAGTGGCTTAAGCGCCTGTCTGGCAGGTGTGAGGCTGTGAGTTCGATCCCCAGTGCCGCAAAACAACAACAACAAAAAACATCTTAGAGGAGATGATTGTGCAGCCTACCACAGAAGTACATGCCTTTGAAGGACCTGTTTCTGTACTGGGGAATGTATACCCTCTTGCTTGCATAGCAATTTTTGCTTTGAAATGACTCATTGCTTGCTCTCCTTTCCTCTAGACAAGGTTTGTAGACTGCTGGCAAAGTCCAAAGGAAGAAGCTGCCCATTTTGTAGCCTTTGGAAGCATTACCCCGCCGAGATCTTTGGCTAGAGGCACACAGCCTTTTGAAACCCATCCCTTTTTCTAATTCCCACCAACAGAAACTCTGGCCAGATTTCCTTTTCTACCTTGCAGTTATAGGCATAATCCCAAGGGTAATAAGCAATGAAATTAGTTTTACTGCAATGGAATTAGTTTAACAGAAATGTTTCACAGCACTGTCCAATAGAATTATCTGCAGTGATAGATTTGTTCTATGTACCAAAAGTTGTAGTCACCAGCCACATGTGACTCTTGAGCATTCGACACGTGGCTAGTGTGACTGAGGAACTGAAATTTTATTTTAAACTAATTTCAACATAAATAGCAGCTGTGGGTGGTGGCTCTTATATTAGCTCAATGATATTTTAGAAGAATCATATTTGTAATGCAAAGCATCAAGGCAAGTAACAGCTGTTTTCAAAAGCAAGGTTCAGGGTGAGAGAGGCTCTTGTTTGTCTGAGTGCTATGAAACAAATTACTTCAGTGGTCCTTGTGGGGTGGAGATGCTATCTAATGATGGTTACTGTGCATTGCTCTCCAGTTCCTTATTCAGTAATATGAAGCCAGCCATGGGGGAGAGTTTACACCATGGGAATCAGCACATATTATAAATCAAGGCTCAGCATGCTCTACCACTTGAGAGCTGGGTTGTTTGATATTGACCAGCACACCACCATGCATCTGCCAATTTGGCACCCACAGAGAAAAAGGGGACACAATCACACAGTTCTTATTGTCAGAGAAGGAAAACCCATACAGTTTCTAAGAGGAAGCAAGACTTATTTTTTTATCCCTGAGAGTTATGCAGAATAATTTCTTAGCTTTCCTAGAGTGAATAAGATGTTTGTCAACAACTCAACTGCAAAACGCAGAGGGATAGTAAAGGTACTGCCCATCATATCAGCCAAGGGTGGGCCTTCGGGTAGATGGTAGACTAATTTGATCCAAGTTTGCAGCTTTTAGAGGTCCACTGTGGCCTGTGAACACAGCTCAGAATGCTCAGGAAGGGCTGGTCTTATATCCCATGTCATTTATTTATTCCTCAAGTCATTTTTGACATTGGCTATGTGCCTCACATCTAGCTAGATGAAGGAGGAATTCATTCATTCACTCAAGACAATGTGTTCAGGTATAAAAAGCTCAGGACACAAAGATGAAGCAGGGTCCTCACATCCAGGTTTTGTATGACTCACATTTACAGAATAATTTATGAGATACTAAGGGCTGAAATTTGGAGGAGGCAAGAAAGATATTTTGAGGGGGGACCAAAATTTAAGAGGGTACCAAAAAATCCAGTAATCAAGATAATACATTATTTATTAAAATAAAATTAATGCAAAAATTAACAATGCACAAAATATCAAATCTAAAAACAAAGACTGTTGTTTGTTTGAGGTCCCTGTATTGTTGGGCAAAGGTAGCCATCATTTCTAATTAGCCAGGCACTATAGGTTCCCCTAAGTGGATTTATGTGGGTTGACAGTGACATGCAAATAAACTGGGCAATGTGGGCTTTATATGTAGTATGTATTTGTGTGTGTGTGTGTGTGCGTGTGTAGTTTGTAGAGTCTTTATTAACTTCTACTTGGTTCAAAATCTTGGAGAGTATTTGGAAAATTGTATATAAGGGTACACATTTTTTCTTGTGTCTCAGGTTCCAATAGGACACTGATTCCTCTTTCCAGCTGGCTCATTTAAGCCTCACAATACCCCCCAAAAGATGCACACTACTTATTACTCCTCCTCCCTCTCTCCCGTTTTCCAGAAGGGAAAATGAAGACTTGCAAAGGCATGGCAAAATAGCACCGACAGTAATATAGCAATAGAGTCACAGAACACACCAA
This sequence comes from Dasyprocta punctata, assembly GCA_004363535.1. Classification (NCBI taxonomy): domain Eukaryota; kingdom Metazoa; phylum Chordata; class Mammalia; order Rodentia; family Dasyproctidae; genus Dasyprocta; species Dasyprocta punctata. The sequence continues at coordinate 121,901 of RJWM01002712.1, forward strand.
GGTGGTGTCTGACGATAGGTGCTAATTTTTGGTTGAGAACATTTGGGGACATTGGCTCTGGTGTAGCAAAGGTTGTGTCCTGGATGCTGAGCTAAATGTTGGCATTTAAAGTCAGGTAAATCCAGCCCCCTCCAGGGCTCAAGGGTTACTGTGACCGAGTGATTTGCATAGAACCTGGAGAGTGCTAAGTGAGGGTCCCAGGGATTTGTGGTTCAGCAGAGGAGTTAAGAGGATGATCAGGAACAGGCCCTGGAGGAGAAGTCAGGGTACCCCTACATTGGACTCAATCTGATGTCGATGTCAGGGCTGTCTACAAGCCTGTTTGCAAGATGGGGACAGAACATTATCCCTGCTCTATTGCTGTGAACCCACTGCCTCGAGAAAACTAAATGACATCTTGGATATCAATGCACTCTGTATGCTGCACATTTGCTGTATGAATTTAAGGGTGCTTGAGAAACATGTCTGGTTTAAAAATATTTAGTGCATTCCAAACCTATGAACATTCCCCACCCACCTCTATGCCTGAGTCGCTGCACTCCCCTCCCTAGAGAAAGCCCCCTTAGCAGTTCCTTGTATCTCTTTTTGGCAATAGTGTGCGCACAGACCTGCACTTAGACTCCCACGCGCCAGAGCACTACATTTAAGGGATTTATGATGAGCAGTGCTTCCAGCACATTATACAATGGGGAACGCTGCCAAGTGGTTGGGAAATGGAACATTTTGGGCATCAAATTATACTTTATAAGTAATTCTATATCAGGGGTTCTCAAGCTCAGCCCTAGTGATATTTTGGACTGGATTATTCACCGTCATGGAGGACAGTCCTGTGTATAGAAGCATGTTTGGCAGCATCCCAGAGCCTCACCTGCTGGGTGCCAGGAGCACACCCTCCTAGTCCCCAAGGGTGGCAGCCGAAATTGTCCCCTGGGGGAAGAAGAGCAACAGTATCCCCCTTAAGAGCCACTGTTCTACTGGGTGTGGTAGCACATGCCTCTAATTCCAGCACTTAGGAGACTGAGGCATGAGAATTGTCCTGAGTTCAAGGCCAGTCTGAACCACAGAGTGAGCTTGAGGCCAATCTGAACTACAAAGCAAGGTGCCGTTTCAAAAAATCCACTGTTCTAAACCTTGTGTGACACTTGCAGAAAAGTGACAGACAATTAAGAGGAAAAATGTGGAGGATCCAAAGGGATAAAAAAATTAGGAATCTGTGAAGAAAGCAGAAGGAGCCAGCATAGAGCAATTAAAAGTCAACAGTTATTCCATAACTATTGCAGAATCTTTTCAAGGGAATGGTAAGGTTTAACTTCCTAGCTCCACACAGAGGAGAACAGGAAGTAGGTTTAAGGGGAAGAGAGAACAAGATGATTAAACCTTTACCTATGCCTCTTCCGGAGGGGCATCTACTTTGCCGTGGTTGGTTATGAGCAGAATAATACAGTATGGCCAGGGATTTTTTTCTTTTTCTTTCTTTTGGGGGGAGGGGATTGTTCTTTTGGGGCTCTGTGGTTATGATATGAAAACTCGTCAAGTGATTTTAGCCAAAAATGTTTATTCCATGACCATGTCTGCTATGGTGCTTTTATGGAAACCTTTTTTCTCATTACAAGATCAGTATGTGCTAATTGTGAAAAATCAGATTATGTAGCAGAATTAAAAAGAGGAAAAAATTGAAAATATCCTTAATCCCACTAACCAGTGAAATGCCACATTTGATATTTTAATGAATTCCTTTCCTAATTATTTTCTTGTTTATATATGAAAGCATACTTGTAGGTAGAAATATATGACACTCAGGCACAAAAAATGGGTCACTTCACATATAACACTTTGCAATTTAAAGAAAAATTAATCCACTACAAATGTTTTTTCTCATTCATAAGTATCTACCACCATATTACTACATTCTTGCAATGTATGGATACCTTATAATCTAACACATTTTCTACTTTAAGAGATTTAAATTGCTTCTGGTGCTTTGAGATCATAATTATTTCAGCAAATTTTCCCTAGTTCTTTGCATACCTGTACTCCCTTCCCACACCCAGGGCAAATTCCTGGACCTCAATAGCTGGAGCAAATCATATACACAGCTGTTATGAACTCAGAATAATTGGTCAAATTATGCATATTTTGTAAGATTTCGCTAGGAATTTCTTACTGGTCCTGCCCTTGAAACAGGATTCAATTTACATTCCATGGGAGGTACTGCGTTTTTTGTTTTTTTAACCTTTGCCAATTTAAAATTTGATGAGTGAAGGTGGAGGTTGTTGAGTTATTTCTTTCTGTAGAAAATTGCGTGGCCCAGTTTTAGGCCTTAAAAAAAAAATATATATATATATATATATAT